>JAYEPQ010000020.1:6170184-6177684 GCA_036321105.1 Dracaena cambodiana
ATGAAAAAAAAAATTATTCAGATTGGAAGTCCATACAGAAGTCCACTGTCTGGACTTTCAGTCCGGAAAGTCCAAACAGTTAATTTTTGTTCGGACAGTTCAAATTAATGTTACTTTCTGCTTAGTACATGAGATGTATACATGTCCTCTCTTGAGGCTTTGACGTTGAACATGAGCAGGAGAAAGCCCACATGTAAAATAAGGGAAACAAATTGCAGTTTATTGAAGAACCATGGGAAAGTGATGGGCTGATGGGTACTGGCTTACAGAAATAATGGATCCCCATCGTCCAATGGTTGGTTGTCGGAGTTGATAACCACATGATAGTGTCAATCTATCAGCTCTTAACCCTCAACTGAACCACTTTCAATCCTTGACTCCATCTCCATAGACCCTGGCTCATGGCGGTCCCATCTAGTCATGCCATGTCATTTTTGTCATATATCAACCGATGGGTGTTTGAATTATACGATTATTTTTCATGAGTACTTGTGGATCATATTTTGTTACTACACATCTTGGATGCAAAGGTTGTTTGAACTTAATACCATCTTCTAACTTCGGTTTTTTGATAAGACTTAATTTTGATAATGTTGCAAAAAAGTATTCATAAAAAATAACTTATTCAAAAACATTTGAGCTACATCTTCTTCCTACATGAACTTATTCAAAACAATTTTCTGCTTACTTGTCGATAGACATGATTAACAACTTCATGACCCTGACTCGGCTCGGGACCTTGATGAACAATCCGTTCTCTCTGGTCTTAAATGTGCAGTTGTTCTTGCACCACTTGTTATCGCTGTCGAACAAGAACAGTTGAAAGCTGAACTTCTTGCTGGGCAAAGTGATCGACCCAGGGCAGCTAACCATCTTGTCGATGCCAACAATGACCTCATCGGACTGCTTGTACTTGAGACTGTAGGAGTTGCCTTAATCATCCGAGCTGGAGCAAATGGAGAAGACGTCCAAGTTGGGCAATTGGTTGGAGAAGTGGATGAAGGACGAGTTGCACCATTGGAAACTTGCTAGCACGCATGGCGAGTTGCACCATTGGAAACTTGCTAGCACGCATGGCGAGTTGCACCATTGGAAACTTGCTAGCACGCATGGCGCGCGGCAGGATCGGCAGTGGCGGCGGGCAACTCGGAGAGAGAAGCGAAGTTGGATGGAGGAGAAAGTAAAGAAGGAGAAGAGGAAGATGAAGGATTAGGAGAGGTGAGAGAGAGAACGAAGAGATGAGTTGGATTTTTTGGTTTGAGATATGACCGTCCCTAGAGTTGGAACTGTGAGGGAGAGAAGAATGGAGGTAGGGGAAGAAGGAAGAGAAAAGGGGGAGAGAAAGAGAGTGAGGGTATTCTGAGGTTATTTGGTGTGTTCACTAAAAAAATCCTCTCTTTTCAAAAAAGAATGTGGGCTCACTAGGAAAACTGGACTGATCACTAGGAAAAATAGTGTGCCCCTCTAGAAACTCCCAGTGCCTCTTGCATAGAGGACACGGAACTCGCAAGTAATTACTAACCAAGTGTTTGAAAAAAAAAAAAGAAAAAAAAGCTCATAATTTATTGAGAAAATAGAAAATCCAAATTATTTTATTTTAAAATATCTAGAAATGAATTTGTCTAGTGATAAAAAAAAATTCTAATGATTAGTGAGCTACCTAAAGTCTTTGGATAAAAACATTTTCTCCGTTCTTCAAATTCTGGCAATATTAATTTAAAAATTAATTATTGTTAAAATTTACTCTATTTCGTACCTGAATCTGGACCTAACTGTATTCGAATTTCAAATTCTGTTTGATAAGGAAACACGAGTCCATGATTCAAGTTAAATAAAATTAAAAACAAAAAACAAAAAAAATAGCCTACGATTTGAATTTATACGAGTCTAACCATCCATCCATCCATTATTTATTTATTTATTTATTTATTTTTCTATCTATTTCAATTTGCTCGTGGTTCTAACACTTTAAGTTTGAGCTCAACTCTATTTTACCTATAACTTTCCAAGAAATTATTCTTGTTAGAGTACAAAATAATTTCTTTCAATTCTCATCACAACTTCGGAGTTTTCGTGCAGTGGAAGGATCTCAACTATCATCACAACTTCAGAGTTTTTGTGCAGTAGAAAGGACTCCAACATCGTATCAGAGCAAACCATGTTCAAATCCTTCCAGTCGCGCATTTAATTGAGAGTTTTAAAATAAAATTACCGCTGCATAAAGCCTAGATTTCTATCCAAAATTAGCCTTTAAGCTGCTGGGACTTGTTAGAATACAAAATAATTTCTCCCAACCTTCACCAAAATAGACTAGAATACGACAATAGGAAATTTTGCAAGTTTGAGCAATTATTGAAGTATTTCAATAATTGCTCTAACTTGATTATTGATGAGCGTCACGTCACACCGGTAATTGCTTAAAGTATTTCTACTAATTTCACGAGTTTAATAAGCTCACCATTTTTTTTTTTTGACAATTTTTTGAAGATAAATCAGTGAGTCCTGTCTTTCGTGTTCCATTAATAAAATTTTAACATAACATATAACGTAATACAAAGTTCATGCCACATTACATCAGCGATAAAACTTAATACATATAGAGGTTTTTAGAACATAGGTCCTCTATAAATCAAAAGAAAAGTCATGGAATATGTAGGAAGCCCTTATTCACAACAAAACTATCTTTCTCTTTCGAAGAGAATGTCGTCACCCTCCTCAACGTCTGAGCCTGTATGCTGGGTTGGAGGCGTACTCTGGGTTGAAGGCTGTTTTGGGTTTTGAAGGGTTTTAAAGGATTTTGAGGAGCAATTTGGAAAATAGTACAGGAGATTTGGAAAATTAATCAGGAAATATTTTAAGTAAGTCAAGATGTGGATGGATTTATTTCAGAATTTTTTATAGTACATTTCTCATAAAATTTTGAGATATTGTTCATCAGATCTGTTTCGAAATTATGTTCGGCAATTAAATGCCAAAAGAAACAAAGTGGACAATAATCATACTGTACTGTTCGGTGGATAAATGTCAAATAGAACAATAATGATATCTCTTATTAAGAAGAGGGAGGGCAAAATGATTCAAAATAAATTACTGACTAATTTATGGTACTCGGAAACTTAGAATTGATGTCCTTAAGAGTTTTGGGTGTGCCCTTAGAAACTCCCATAATTTAAAAGAGAACCCGCTAGCATCCCATCCACAACCTAATCTAGTCCACCATAACTAAACTCAACCTCTATTTAGTTATAAGACAGGCTGGGTAGGATTGAGTCCACCCGCTCAACCATGTAGAGGAAATAAGATACTGAATTCGAGTACGCCATGTATAGTGGATAACCAAAATTCCTACAAATTCTGCCGACTCATTTCCCCAATAATGGGAAATTTCGCAAAGTAGTGTTACAAATTGCAATTTATATTATTGCAATTGAAATTACTTTAATATAAATTGCAGCAACTTATATTAATGTATTTTGCTTGGAAGTTAATGGAAGAGGACAAGTGTCTTTCACATATTTTTTTCCGTAGATACGATTGCTACGGGTATGTAGTGGGTGCAATTTTAGTTGCAATTGTAATCCTAAACATCTGAAAAGGTCAATTACAACAAAAGTAGTAGTTGTAACAATTACTTTACACACTCACGACACAAGTAACCGAGCACCCACCGAACAAGCCTTTATTGCTAACATACGAATCATTTATGCTACACCTCCCAACCTCGATAAGGTTGGCGATTGCAGCTCTAGAAAATTCAAGTTTAAGAGCAATTAATCCACTCAACCTCCAACTACCCACTGATTCAACGTTGCTCATCTCATAGTCTATGTAAGCACACAACTACTAAGAGCATTTGCCACCACAATTTGCTGCTCTCAAACAACTACTTGTTAGGTACTATATATCCTTCACGGCTCGCTCTCTCGCTCTTGCATGCGCTGTCCTTGTCGCTGCAGTCGTCCTCGTCGCTGCGGTGCCCCGTGCCGAGAGCGCCATCACCTGCGGTACCGTCGCATCCTACATAGGGCCGTGCATGGGTTATTTGAAGGGCAACCCTAGCGGGGTCCCCGCTGCGTGCTGCGGTGGCGTGGCGAAACTCACCGGTTCGACCAAAACCACCCCCGACCGTCAGGCGGCATGCTCTTGCCTCAAGTCTATCGCATCCAAGATCCCGGGCATCAACTATGGCAAGGCGGCTGCCATCCCAGGAGCGTGCCATGTCAACGTACCCTTCGCCATCAGCTTGTCCACCGACTGCTCTAAGTAAGTGCTCTCCTTATATTCATCGGACGTAGGGATGAAAGCGGATGGGACCAAGGACCAATTTTTGGTTCAGAACATTGACTTAAAAAATAAAAATTTTATTTTCCAATTGCTTGCAGGGTGCACTAAGGTCCTGGTGAGGTGCAGGCTCACTACATAAAATACTAGGGAATGAGAATAAGTTGAAGGATGCGCTGACCTAGCAGTTGCATTGGTTCAGCGAGCTGAGTTTGGTTCTCCATCAGTCGTTATTTTACGTGTTGATGTATTGTTCTAGCGCCCGCACATGCTACACGTGGTGTGATGTGTTAGCTCTACCGCACTGTTCTATCTAAAATCTAAATGAATTTAATCAGTTGTTATGTTTTGTTGCAAGAAATATTGATGCTATCTGATCCTTTGCTTGTTTATTGAAGTCTTCGCAAATGTCCAATCCAATGGCAGCTGGGTTCTTGGCAAATTTATATTACGATTTAGTTTTCAAAAGCCTTTTTCATGAATCAAACAACCTATTAATTCTGCTCTCGGAACAAATTAACTTGAGCTTAAGCTGCAAAGTAGTGGATTCTAATTATGTGTAGAATTTATAGTTGATCTTATACTCCAACTTGACCTGAATATTTTGCAGACTGTACCAGATCTATACTCTTTTTATTGGATCATAATATGATCGCTATTCAATTCCGTATCTGTATTTTGATGAATATGTATATTCATATCTATTATGCTTAAAATTTAATGTGGACACGAATGGTGCTAATACTGTTCGTCATATTTGAATAGACATCTAACGAACTGAATCTCGGGAAATTCTATTTGCACACGATATTTTACTCTTGACGTACAAGTTTGCCATTATATTTTTGGACTAAATTACCCTTATAAATTTCAAACTAAAAATTCTTAAAATTTTGAACTATAACTCATCGTCTTCTTCTTTTTTTTTCTCTCTAAAAGCCTAAATAATTTTTTTTGGATTTAATAAAAACACATCTCATACAAAATCATCGATTTGATTTATTGACCCTTTAAAATTTTTTACATTAATATTCCTGAAAAGATTAGAAAAAATTTAAATTCTTCGATTTCACTGTGAAAAGTGAAATTTGGGTTTGGAATTTAAGTTTTCTTATGCAAATGAAAAATTCCAAAATGCAATTAGTATCAGAGTACAAATCTAAGGTACGATTTGAATTTTTTTTAGGTTTTAAGAGTATTTATTGTTAATTAGATTTCTTTTGTGGTAGAGACTTCACTTACTGGTCGGGTATTAATACCCGACCGGCACGTTTCTTGGTTGGGGTATTAATACCCTACCAAGATTTTTTTTGCTCTTAAACTAACATCCAACTCAAAGACAAAAATGGGATTGGACGAAGTGAGAAGTTAGAGAAAAAAAGGAGGAGTATTTTTAGAAAAAATTTTGGACGTAAAGAGTAAAATGGTAGTTTTTCAAAATAGAAGTTTGGTGTAAAGAGTAACAGGGTGCCAAGAGTAAAATGTTGTGCGCAAATAGAATTTCCCCTGAATCCATAGAACCTTAGCTGACAATATGTAAAATATATTCCTTAATATGAATGGAAAAAAAGTGACTAGCGTGTCCTTTTTTGGTTACTATTGTAACACTTTAAATTCCCTATAGAAAGTTTTTGTATTTATCTAAACAATATTCTTATATTTATTTATTTTAAACACATAATCTAAAAAAAACTAATATTATTTTTTAAACCAATCTTATCTTTATCTAACTAATTATTTTAGTTTATCTCAAATATTATTTTGTTGAATAATAACAAAGTTAATAGAGTTTGGATTGGATAAGAAATATTTAACTATATCTAATCTAATCCCAATATTCCAATATTAATAAGAGTACATATAAAATATATTAAAAAGAAAAAAGAAAAACAAATCCAAACTTCCCTCCTCTAGTACAATAGCCCAAAAAAAAAAAAAAAAAAAAAAAAAAAAAAAAAAAACTCTCTGTTCTGCAGCAAGGCCAAACAGAACGAAAACAAAAGGAGAACTGTGAAGAGGGTGAAGGAAAAGAAGAAGGAGAAGAGAAAAAAAAAAAAAAAAAAAAAAGAGAATAGCTAGAGAGAGAGAAAAAAAATAGAGATCTGATGCAAATCGTCATCGATCAATTTTTCTTATATCAAAAATTATATCATTGTGACATAATGTAAGTGCTTAGTTCTAATTTTATATATCTTCGAAGTTATTGCTTTATTAGAAACTCAATATTATTCTTTTTTAAATATAAATATTACAATAATGTAAGACAACCCTCTCTTTTGTTCTTTATTTTATTACCTTCACTTCTTTCCCCTCATCTAATAATCCGTTTTCTCTACTTTAAATATATTACTTTGATGCTCTCATGTATTTCTTATGAACACAACATATTAAATTATAAGATTTTATGGTATAACATTACTGCTTATTCCATTTTTATTTTTGTATACGGCCATTCCACTTAAATAGGTATATCTATTAACATGTTAGTTTATCAACTTCCAAGTCAGTGTAGAAAGTGAGATAAATATATTTGTTTGGAGTTTATCATAATACTTATGAGAATGTAAAAATACATAATAAAATGTTGCATATAACAAATTTACCTTTCCCACCTTATTTTTCTAGGGAGTGCTTAAGACTTTTAAATGGTATTGGATAAGGTGTTGAAGCTATAATTATGAAAGTATTGGATAAGATTGAGAAGGAGATTAGTAAGCCATTTTTTTTTTTTTTTTTATACCTGACAGGGAGAATAAAAGGCTTTCCTCTATTATATATTTTCAATTATTACTTCTTGCAATGTTAAATGGTCCTATGAGTTCATTTTCCAAATTGTTAGAAAATTATAGATACATTCACAAACATCTTGTTTCGTTAATAAGAAAAAGCGTGTAGTTTTTCTTAGCTACATTCAATGGAAGAGTAACTTACCATCAATGGGTCACTGCATTTTTGTGCACATCTATGAAAAATTGATAGCCATTTATGATTTAACACTACTAAATGTGTGTATTTTTTGCATCTTCTTTCATTTGTAAGTTTAAATTCATTTATATACTCATGACACATAAACATTAAAAACAAAATAATGAGTTTATGGGGGAAGTGAAAGGAGGAAGTTGAACACGAATTTTAAGATGATTATCCTTTTAAATTGCATAGTCGAATTTTAGGGACCTACCATGAAAGTTCCGGGTGATTACTGGATCACTATCATAT
>JAYEPQ010000020.1:6182684-6297684 GCA_036321105.1 Dracaena cambodiana
ATAGAGAGTGCCAAAATTTGACCCGTGAATGCGTCCATTACCATCCATATTTACCATGAAACTTTCTACCCTATAGACCTCGAAGATAGAATTTTTCAAATTAAACTTGTAAAGGTTTTCAAGTACGATACAAATTGAGCTAACAAAAATTCATTTGATTGGACTTAGAATGGCCCGTAAGTGATAGTGGTTGACCGTTAGAAATGGCTCATAGTTCAATTTTGATTTGATTAACTTGTAATTGACCTTCGACTATCAATTGACAATCAAACTGATGTTTTTGCTTCATAGTTTTTTATTGCAATTTAATCTCTAGTATTTGTTTCTCTGAACTAATTTGAACCTTATTTGGTCTTTTGGATTTTCATATAATCTTCAACATTCATTATTTTATGCTCTTTTTTATGCTAAAAATTTGCAAAATTGCTTCTTTTACTTTTTATATTGAAAAGCTTGATTAACTATGAAAATATATTAAAATATACATGAGTAGCAATATTTACAAATAAAATTAGATATTATCGGGTATAAAATATACAAAAGCCCTCATGAATAATAAGGCTATAGTCTGACAAATCATCTGAATTAAATCTCCTGGTTGATATACTAAAAATTGATTATAAAATCATCCTCCTGTAAGTATGATCAGTATAACAGAGATAAGCAAGTCTAAAGGGGAGAGAGGATAGATAGATGGCTATTATTTTTGTACTTAGTTAAAAATTATTAGAGTTGTTTATGCAGCAAAAAATAAAGTAACCACAGGAATCAAAAAGCACATAGCAGAATATAATAGATTTTTATAATGGTTCAAAAAATTCTATACGTCCATTCTTCTTGTCGGTAGAAGGACTTCTATTACTAGTGACGAAAAACATATCACAAGTCCGATAGAGTAAATAAATACAAAACTGAACCCTGATCTACCCAACTAGTCATTTACTATATAGTATTCCAATATAAAGTGAAATCCTAGCATCCCGGTAACGTTTCTCAATTTTTCCCGGCTTGAGTTTGTCGTAAACCTCACAAATGACTATAAACCTTCATTCAACCGACTTGAGTGTGCTGTAAACCAATCATATAAATTGCAAAAAAAAGAGTTTTGAGAACCACACCAATAGCATCAATTAAGCACCGAACAAAACAATCTTATGACCCTTGAAGATCGTCTTCGGGAAATGTAGATTGTTATTCGTGGAAGATGATTGAAGATGTTGAACTTCTATTATTATTCACTTCTCAAAAATCAAAATTCATGTTTGTAGCACATTTTTGGTAATGCATGGATATTGAAGAATCATCTTAGAAAATGCCAGAAGCTCCAATTTTTTCTTCAGTTTTTTTTTCAAGAATTCGCTAAAAAGTTCTTTTAATTCTGGTTCTTAGCATTCCTTGTATAATAGTAATTGTCCTCTTTAATTGATCTCAGCCACTGATAAATAAGAAGATTAATCTTATCCATCAATCCAAGAAGTCCTTTTATAATTTGGATGGATTTGAAATAAATCTAATCAAATTTGCAATTCAAACTTGCCAAATTAACACCTCTGATCTGTAATGTGCAGTAGCCCTACCAATAGATGTATTGATAGATCGTCTCTGGTCATTTTTTTTTCCTTAGAAAGTTCCTACCTATCGGTAGGCACTGAGTTGTTGTAGCTTTTTTCTCACAGCTACCAATAGGCTTACCAATAGCTTCTCAGTTCAGTCCCTACCTACTGGTAAACCTATTAGTAGCTCCTCAGTTTAGCCACCAACTATCGATAGACCTACCGATAGTTGGGTTTCTTCTGTTGTGCAGTCGCAAGATAAATCCTTCATAACTTCTTTTGTTTCAATTATGATTTAGATCATCTTGGTGGCATTTCGAAGAGAATTCAAAAATCTATAATATTATAGTTGACTCTCTCATTTGATACACATAACATTGTCAATCTTGCTCGTAAAGTCGTATCAACATTATCCCATTGACATCGGCCATATCGATCGTATAAATCGTCATCTTGATTTCGTTTACATCTATCTATGTTGTACCTACTCCACCAAATATTTTATACTACAAATAAAATTTGTTATTGATCAAAACAGAGTCATGTATGAACATACACCCGGCATTAGGGATGATAATAAATGTATCCACAGGCCAAATTTTATCCCCTCATATACGAAATTTTGAATTAGAAAAATAAATTTTTCATTTTTAATTCAAAATTTTGTACAGAACGGGCCAAAATTTGAATTAGAAAAATAAATTTATTTCTTAGAAGTGGTAGTGCAACAAATAAAGTTTTCTCTCAAAAGCAGCAGTAGGCAAAGAAAAGAGTAAATGGTTACACCATTGCAGTCGAGGAGGGATAAGCCAGTATCCCTACAGTCATGAAGCAGAGAAGAAACAAAAACTGAAGCAGAAGTAGAATCAAATTAGCGATGCAATTGCGAAGTTGGAGTTGAAATCAGAGTTGAAATCAAATTAGTGACACGACTGCAGATTAGGAGTTGCAATTGGAGTTGGCATCGGAATCAGACTCAACCATCGATTTGGTGATACGATTACATATATTTATAGGTGTCTTAACACCATGCAAACAATCCAATAGGCGATATGTAACTAAAGCTAAAGTAAATCCAAATATAAAATAGTTTTCTAATCTGCCAATTTCTTTTTTCTTCAGCTAGTATTTTGCTACCTCTGTTCATTCAGTTTAATCTTTCGGGATATCGGTTCATATGTTTTTTCACTTGTAGGTTATGAGTGGTTTTGGATGTTTACCCATTGTAAGCACAAATTGGTAAATCAGTTTATCTTTGCAACCTTTTACCCTGCAGTTTTCTAGTGTGGTTGTTACCAGCGCTTACACTTCATTCTCCTGATTTCAGTCATCACGTTCTTTGCAGCAGTTTTTTTTGTGTCAAATGGACTTGAGACCTTTCCTAGATATTATCTGGGTCTTTCATCCTCCAGGTCAGTAATGAGATTTTCTATTGTTATGCTCAGATTCACCTTTACGGTGCAGCATATCTAGGGACATCTTTGGTCACCCTTGCCTTTCTTTTTTTCTCCGACAGTTATTAGAGATTCTAGTGACAACCTCGTGTGCTTTGCTTTGTTACTGTTCATGGGCGATGTCTTCAAACTGATATCCCGAAAGATTGACAATCTCGTGTGCTTTGCTTTGTTACTGTTCATGGGCGGTGTCTTCAAACTGATATCCCGAAAGATGTTAGACGGGTCTGATACTATGGCAAGAGTCTTTAAAACGAAGGTACCTATTTTCATGGACCTTCCGATCAGTAAAAGTGTTTTGGGAAGCAACACGACAAGTAAATTATGTTCCACTGTTTAGCGTCTCTTTCTCTTATACTCCCATTTTGTTAATTTGTCAATTGCGTGACAGTATACAATGAAAGCCTACATGGACTGATATTTAAAGTTTTATCATGTATTAGATTTCTTTTTTACTGATCTCTTTTAATTTCCCTTCTCATTTTCTTCTTTATTTTGGTTCCTTAGATTTCGTTTTCTTGGACTGCACCCACTATTCTTCTTTAAGGTGCTGTTTGACTCTTGGAAGTGGGTGAAGTAAGAAAGAAAAATAAAAATAGTTTATAAAATGAAAGTTTAGAAAGAGAGATTTTCAACAGAGTTCAAATATTTATATACTCAATTTTTAAAGTAAAAATGAAATAAAGAGAAAACTAGAAGTAAGATTGCCACATAGAATCCCATCATCCTGGTAGAAGAAACTTTTCATTCTTTTCTTATCCAAACAAACAAATGAAATAATAGAAGTAGCCTTAATTTCACTACTTCCATCTTATTTCTATGCAAACAAACACACACTTAGTAAGTACTTAGCCAAAGTTCAGAATTTATTCTCTTTGTTTTGAGTCTGTTCTAACTGATGGTAATAGAGTCGAATTTCTATTTATAATATTCTTTATTTAGGAATGTGTCTATTGAAAGTCTACAACTATCTGAATTTCTTCTAAAAGAAGTGGATATTGTTTGATGATGACAAGCACTTCCTATCTATTCTTACCTATGTTCAAAGATTTCACCTGCAAAGATTTCGATTTAAGGATTTTTACATATCTGTCCCTTATATCTTTAAAAAATAGAATTTAGTCTCCCAAATCTTCATATTTATAATTTAGTCTCCAAATCCTTTAAGTTACCTCATTTTAGTCCCCAGCCATATTTTTTGTCCGAATTTTCCCTTATACCCCTGAATTACTTTACTTTAGTCCTCACTTTCCTCTTCCTCCTCTCTTCCTCTTCTTATTGGGTTCCCCTCTTCATTCTTCTCCTCTCTCTTCCCTCCCAGTTAATCTCTAAAGTAAAGTAACTCAGGAGAACCCAATAAGAAGATGAAGAGGAGAGGAAGAGGGAAGAGAAGACTAAAGTGAAGTAACTTAGGGATATAATAGAAAATTCAGACAAAAAATATGGCTAGGGACTAAAGTAAGGTAATTTAAAGGATTTGGGGTACTAAATTATAAATATAAAGATATGAAGGACTAAATTCTAATTTTTAAATATAATGGAAAGATATGTAAAAAACCCTTCTATTTATCTTCTACATGTATGTACAGGGCTTCTCTACGAGTGCCTATAGGATGCAGAACACGTAAAATACTACGTTTTTTAGTCACTAAGTCACCATTACAGTATAATATTGATCGATTACTTTACCTCTCAGTTTTGATTCTTTATAGGGATATTTACAGGTTGGTCCCTTATGTCTTTATAAATTATAATTTAGTCCTCCACATCTTCATATTTAGGATTTAGTTCACAAATTCTCTAAGTTACTATAATTTAGTTCCTCCATTAGTTTTTTCGTCCAAATAAACGGCAGAATTTAATTTTTATTTTTTTAAAATAATAAAATAACTTAAGTACCCTTATGAAGAAAAAAGAAGAAGAATAGAGAGATTGAAGAGAAGAAGAAAGGGGGAAGCTAAGGAACCTAATGAAGAAAAGGAGAAGAGAGGTAGAAGAGAGAAGAAGAAGAGATGAGGAAGAGAGAAAGATCAGAGAGGAGAAAGAATGAAGAAAAGGAAAAGATAGGAGGAAGAGGGAAGGAGAAGAGAGGAAGAAGAAGGAAGAAGGAATTAAGGAGTGGTAAAATGGAAAAATCGGATCAAAAAATAAACTGGGCTAACGGAAGTTAGAGAAGGGGACTAAATTGTAGTAACTTAGAGGATTTGGGGACTAAATCTAAATATGAAGATTTGAGAGACTAAATTATAATTTATAAAGATATAAGGGACAAATCTGTAAATACCCCTTCTTATACTTTATAAGGTATTAAATATTTGGGAAATTCTATTTGCGCACGGCATTTTACTCTTGGCACCATGAATACTCTTTACACCAAACTCATATTTTGAAATACTATCATTTTACTCTTTGCGCCCAAATATTTTTCCAAAAATACCCCTCCTGATATTAATTGAAGAGCGCAAAAATATTTTGGTCGGGTGTTAATACCCGACCAAGAAACGTGCTAGTCGGGTATTAATACCCGACCAAGAAATGTGCTGGTCGGATATTAATACCCGACCAGCAAGCGAAGTCTCCCCATAAAAGAAAAATAATTAACGATAAATTTCAAACAAATACGCATGAAACCTAAAAAAAAATTCAAATCGATTTTAGATTTGTTCTCTAATACCAATTGTATATTAGAATTTTCCATTTACATAAGAAAACTCAAACTCAAATTCCAAATCCAAATTTCACTTGTCACGGTGAAATCAAAAAATTTAAAATTCTTCTATTCAAAAATTTATGTAAAAATTTTTAAGGGGTCAAGAAATCAAATTGATGATTTTGTAGGAGATATGTTTTTCTTAAATACCAAAAAAAAAATTTAGGGTTTTAGGGAGAAAATAGAGAAGGAAGAAGATGAGTCGTAGTTCTAAATTTTAAGAAGTTTTAGTTTGGAATTTATAAGCGTAATTTAGTCCAAAAAAATAATAGCAAACTTGTAATTATTTATAAGTTTCAAAACCGTGCGTCAAGAATAAAATGCCGGGTGCAAATAGAATTTCCCAAATATTTACCTAAGCTTCATCTTCCATCTTGCATTCTCAGTTTATACCTCGCACATTCATTACCAGTTTGAGACGCAAAATTGCCCATACTAAGCATGAGATCGTTGATCTGGAGCAGGAGCTAGAGCTCATGAAGAGAAAACGACTGCTACTGGTAACGGGATATAAAGAAAGCTACCAACGGTACCAAGAACTACGATGACCTCTTTCGAGATTTTGTCGACCTGACTGGTGACTAGGAAAGGATAGATTCAGCGACTCCGGCATAGCATAGTAGGAAGCTATGAGGACTATCCCTAAGATTGTTGAACAAGGCCAGCATCATGTGCTTTGGCCTATTTTCGTTTGCCCAGCATCCACAGTGATTTGTCCTGGATAGGGCTGAGCAAAAAACCGAGAAAATCGAACCGAATCGCAAAACCAAACCGAATCGAACCGAATAGCTCGGTTTATTCGGTTTTCGATTCGATTTAAAAACCGAAATTAATTTCGGGTTTCGGATCAGGTTTCGGTGGTTTTAGCTCCAACCGAAACAGACCGAAAAAATCAAAATTTTACAATTGTAGTTTTTATTTATTTATTTTCAATATGTTTTTTTTTTAAATTTTTGATGAAAAATATGTTATTGTTATTTTAATAGATAGAAAATAAATAGAAAGAAAAATTATTATTTTTCCTATAAAATACAAGTGTTTATCATATATTTAGTTTCAAATCCAAATAACCGAAAACCGACCGAACCGAACCAAACCGAAAATTCGATTTCGGTTTTTTGAAAGTTCAATCAGTTTCAGTTCTAATAGTTCGGTTCGGTTTTTTATAGGAATTTTTTTTTTCCAAAACCGAACCAAAGCACCAAATGCTCACCTCTAAGTCTAGACAATCTAGACATTATGTACATATTTTATATCTTTGCTTACTGCTAGGTGCATATTTTTTTTTTTTCAACAGTGTGCATATATTTTTTGGTGTTAGCAACTGATGTATACCTTTTTGTTTTTTGTTGCCCACAAACATTTCCAAATTAAGCTTATATTTCAGTTTCATGTCCATGCTCCCTTACATCATTCGCCTACTTACATTATGTTATATATCCATGCTTATATTTGTTTACATTTATTTTCTTTACGTTTATCTCCCCTACTGTTCCCGCACATTGAAAGCTGATGATAACACTTGCATTACAATTTTTTTTTTTCCATTTTTTCTTCCTCTGCCATTTCTTGAACCTGTGCCATCTAGTAGAGATCCCAATGCTCTCTCACACAAGCTATCGAAGTATTGGGGCAAAGCATTGACAATATTGACCAATATAAAAAATAAACAAGAAAAATAACAAAACCTTCATGCCCATTCACAACCAAAAACATAAGAAAAACTAAGAAAGACAATCTAATTTGTTTCTTACATGCTCTCTTCATCTTCTCTAAAACCTTGTAGGTCGAGCAGCAGGCTGGAATGGCCGTGATGTGATGGCAAACAAGCTTGGAACATTGAATCTCATCTCCTTGAAGACTTCATGCCTCAGCACGAAGTACCCATGGAATAGCACCATGGCTCCAATCAAGAGTTCGAAGCTTAAGAGGGTTGGTCAGGTTCGGTTAGGGTTATAGTTAGGGACACCACAGGATCAATTTGCAGATCCATATTAAATTGGTAGAATCTACCTGTAGATCCAAACTTACTAATAACCCTAGACGGTAAACCAAAGAATCTATTTGAGAATTTGTATCTAGTAATTTATCATATACTCAGATTCCGGTTAAATATGTCCAAATTTCATGAAGAATCCAATGGAATTCAACATATTTACACATGGCGAGATAGACTTGGCCCTTGTATATTTACGACTAAGACAATGTGGTTTAGCTTGAAATAACAGAACTAAACCATAAAGTTTGCCAAGTTTGGGTCATTAATCTAGATCCACTTAGAAATCTATCCGTATGATCCTTACAGTACAAAATTTCATTGGTATGATTCGTACGGGAGTTTCCAAAGGAGCACACCATTTTTTTTAGTGAGCCCAATTTTTAAGGATAGTCCGGACCTAAAATACACTGGATTGTGGGCTCACTAGGAAAAATAGTGTGCTCCTTTGGAAACTCCCATTCGTACACTGGCCTTAATAGCTATCAATATAAGATCCAAACCCGAAAAGTTCAAACCTGATGAAACATGCTTAATGAATGCAGCAGTATTGTTTAGCCTGACAATTCTGCTTACGCTATTTTCATGTGAAGGTAGCCCTCTAGCCAAATAGCATTGGTAAATGTAAATGCAAATGAAGCATCCCTACAATCTACACACATTTTCGATAAACAAAAAAAATGACACACAATCAACACAGTTGGCAAGAAAACGTATAGCCATTATAACCATTGAGCATAGACAAGCCAGCTTTACTTCTTTTTTGCCGAAAGTGATAGAACTACTTGTATAAACTTAATAGTGATCCCTACATTACAGACCAACTAATTGAAATCAAAGTGACTTTCGGAAAATGTCAGATCGAAACAAAAGATAAGAGTTACAATAATAGCTATATTCTCATAGATACAGTCCACAAACACTAGAGTTGCAAGAGAGGACCTGAGATGAGAGCTAGTTTGTATTGATCAGAACAGTGATATTACTTTGAACAAGCCTGTCCGTCATTAAAAATGATAATTTTAATCCCCATGGATTGTGTATCTCTCCCATTTCTTTGTTGGATCATATATCTAAAGGGGAAAAAAAGCACAATCAAAGTTACGCATGATTACTTGAATTATTAGCATGAAATTCACTAAACACCCATAAGTTTTGGATGATTCTCATATACATAGGGATGGGTATGATACGAATACGGATACAGATATGGGTATGAAAATGCCAAATACACGTACACACGCACACGCGCATACACGCATGCACACGCGCATGCACCCGCGTGCACACACAAACATATACATACATACAGACATGGAAATGGTGCACCTCAGATATCTCCACAAGAAGTTGCCTATAGAGAAGCCTTTAAATCTCAATATAGAAGGTGTATGTGGATAATCCGAACCGTTAATTGTGATCCCCACACTCTAAAATAATAGTATACAAAAAATCAAGTATTTTCGATGCATTTTGACCATATATTACATAGGTACAAAATGAACGGTTTCTCATTAATAGGACAAATAAGACCTCTTGATCAATGATAAAAAAGTGTCTAAATTATATGATTTTTTATTAATCACCTACTTAAAATATAGAGATCTCAACTAGCAGTTCAAATTCGTTCACATAAACCTTTATGTTCAGATTTAGGGATACCTTTATAAGTAACTTTCGAAACACCTTAGGTGTATATATAATGTGTACGTGCGCTCTTCCATTCCCTTTATAAATATATATATGTGTGTGTATATATATATAATGTGTGTGTATGCATGCACGAATGCAAAAAAGCGACATCATAGTCTAGATGAGATCATTATTATTTATTTCATTCATGAATATCAAGTTTGCCCTATTATACTAAGTTTCTTTGTACAAATTCAACAAAAAAAGAAGTATGCGTCAAAGAAGTATAATAGAAGTACCCAAACTTAAAAATATATTATAAAATTGAGGATACAATTAAGAAGTGTTCAGCACATGACTAAGAAATATCCGAGAAGTGTCAGTCTGGGGTGTAGGTCACAGGTATGACTAATTTCAGAAGCACTTGTGGTACATAGACCCTCACTACACCGTCATATGTTTTTTTTGTCTCACTATCCTCCCAAGGCCTAATCCTAGTAAAGAAAAACATAAAATGACCTATTTGACCTATGTATTATTGATGAATTACTAAGTTAATGGATTAGAATGTTATGATCATCGGCCTATGTATTAAATGCAATAGGAAAATAGGTTTGGAATGGGTTTAGAGTTTATGTATACCCATTTCTTCTTCATTCCAATACCCATTTTTTTCTTCTCTCAACCATAGCCTAGTTTTAGAGCGTTCTTTCTTCTTCTCCTTATCCTCTTTGGGTTCAAGTGTGTTCAATTTAGAGTCAGAAATATGCAAATTTGAGGGCTATTGAGGTTAGGGTTGGAGTTAAGGTTAGATTTAGGATAGGATCAAGATTCTAAATATCGGATATCGAAATAGTACCAGATGTGCAATTTTCATATTGAATTGCGGATATAGGGCAATATATCAAAGATATGAGCCAATATCCTTTTGTATCGCATCAGTAGATCCTCCAAAACGATATCTCAGGCGATATATCATTCGTTGCAGCCGATATTTAAAACAATGGATAGGATTTTGGAGAATTTGGAGCTTTGCGTTGGGATTATGGATGATTAATGGGGTTTAGGTTTAAGCATAGACTTAAGGTTGGGTTTAAGGTAAAATTATGAAGAATTTTGGGTTTAATTGGGTTAAGAGCTGGATGTAAGGTTGAGTTTAAGGTTCCGAGAAAGAAACAGGCATGAACCCATTTTAGATTTACCCATTAAGATGAGATTTAAATTTCAATAATTGTAGTTTATAGTTAACATTTATTTTATTACTATATATTCTTGAAATTTAAAAAGGGTATTTTAGTCATAAAAAGACAGAAATATGGTCACATTATGTGATGTACAATTAAAAGATGGGTGTTGTGCGAAAATTTTGATGACCTTACAGGGACTTTGTGAAACCTAAGAAAACATATGAGTTTAGGTGAGAATCATCCAGAAATTACGGGGTTTAGTGAAATTCACTCAAATATTAAAAAAAAAAATAAACTGCCGAAGGACCTGCTTGAAAGCAATGTTTCTGAATATTTTGCTAAATCGTAAAATATAATTGCCATGTTGGCAGTTTAACTAGGACTAGATATTACCTCCCATCTTGAAGCGGGAAATATGTGCTTGTTCTTCTCATACCAGTGCCTTTCAACTACCTTTCCGGCATGGGACTGCAAACATGTCAAGACAACAATTAGCATGTTAAAATTGAATCATAATCCTACTTGTAACAGGAAAAAGGGAGGAGAATCAGAAAAACAAGGTGAAATAGGTTTTCTACAATTGCTTCTGGTGTTATATCATAGCATGGAAGGATGCTATTAGGTGATACAGCAACTTACCCAATCTATACCAGGCTTTCAGCCAGTTTTTAGGGATAACAGGAGTTAATAAATGAATTCCAAAGATCACTATCAATGTGATTGACAGAAAGGGCACCACAACTAGATCATGTGGTTACGGCTTCTGTTAAAAAAAAAAAAAGAAAAAGAAAAAGAAAACAACTAGAACACGAACAGAACAAAACATTTCTCCAATAATTTAATGGCATCTCTGATAAGTTACAGAATGATAGATCTCTCCATTCAACGGAAATATGTAGAAGAAATATTTGGAGGAGATATAGCTGAGCATGCAACAAAAAAATTGACTTGGCATGTATCTTTTGGTGTAAAATGATTTTCACCCAGAATGTGACCTTTCTAATTATATAGACATGATCTGATTCGGTTCTAAATATAACAAGCAGATGATTGCATTAATAACGTTTATTACATTGCTGTCAGAAAGTTGGAATTAGGAAAGTAGACCATTTACATAAAGGTTGTAAGAACGGAAAAAAATAATAAGCATGGAAATTATGCATATTAAGTTATAAGCAACCATTTACGTACAGTTGCGAAAACAGGAAAATACATAAACATGGATGATGTCCAAATTCGGTGAGCGAACAAGTCATCAGGAAATATCTTATAAAAAGCATTACTGCACTTATAGACTCAAAAATTTCACAAGCTAAACATAAAATGCACACTCAAACTAAACTTGCCTCATCTTTCTCAATTGTTGCATCTGCAATTGTCCGCACATCTTCATGCACATCAAAGTGAAAAAGCTGCACATAGGAATAGCAAATCAGAAGACAGAAATGAAATAATGCAAAACTTTCGGAGAAACATCAGCTTTGATCCAATTAAATGGTATTGAAAGACCCAGTTTAGGAGGAAGTCCTCATTCCTCAACTGGGGAAAATATTTCGCGTAAACAAACATTTTAATAAGCTGCAGGGAAGCATGAAAACAATATATCTGCATGCTCCCTGATGAATTTAAAAAAAAAAAAAAAAACAGAAATTCTTTCAGCGCAGAAAGCCAACTAGTTGTTCAGTACTTGATGTAGTTGTGTGAGACAATAAGCAACATGCAAGAGCCATGAAATGAGATTAATTAAAAGATACACTTTATGTGTGAGCATTTAGGATAACCTTGGTTCAAGGATTGCTTGTACTGCTGAGAAAAACAACTTTGGAGTCAAATGTCAAATATGTGGGACTTATAAGCTAGCGACATAACTTGCAAGATGGCAAACTCTCGGAGAACATGATATTACCCAATTTACAAACAAAAGTAAACCAAAAAAAAGAACAATAGAAAATAAAAAATATAGCTGAAAGTGGATATTAAGTTCTAAACAATGACACAGTAGAACTTAAGAGACCGCAAGTTTCAACAGTTATGTATTTCAATATATAATTATTGTCTTAGCATAAAATCACTAAAATATATAGCTAAAAACATAAATACGAAAACAACCAGTAAGAAGAAAACATTACCGGTCCACTTTTGCCCCTTGCTTTGTTAATAATCAATTCATAGAAACTGTGTTGCTGGTAATTCAAGACGTCACCAGAACCCACAAGAAATGTTAGTAGTCATCAAATAGAAGACGTTAATAGAACCGATGAGAACAGACTCACATGTGGAATAATCAAATCTTCTTTTACATAAAGCAGGTTCTCTACTGATGTTGTCCGTATCTCCCTGAACTCAGATGCAAGCTGCTGTTGGACATCTTTAAGAAAATTCCCAATTGTATCACCCTTCCTTACCTGTATGTTCGAAAGTTGGACATTTAAGAACAAACTATGATGATGAAAGAGTTCAAATAAGCACTTCAAGAAAGAAGCCACACCTGAATCACCCTTCTATGTCCTGCTCCATCCCAGTAGCTGTAAGTAATCTCAAGCGGCTCATCTGAAGTATAGTAAATAATAGCTTTATGCAAATGGTTTCATTTAAATAATAGTTCAATAACATCATCAGGATGTGAAAGTACCTCGAATACGTTTCTGCTCAAGTTCCCACTGTCTCCGCAATCTTTCCCGTTCAGCTTGTTCCTCTGCTTCTCTCTCACTGAAGGATCATCCTTGCAACCAAGAGCTAAGTGATAAAGCCCAAGCATGGAGTAAAAAGGGGAAACGTTGCTTCACTATAGTTAAACATTAAAATTTAACTGCACATAAAATCCAGACCTGTCAGGTAAAAAGCTCGTCTCTACAGTTGGGTCCTTGCCAAGTTTTCCGCTGCCAAACTTTTTTGTCTCTTGGATTTCTTCAATAACAGAAACATGCTATGCATTAGATGAAGAGACAATGAGGAAAGCATTTCTTAATTCGAAATTCATCAATTACATTTGCTTCATCCAGATTTTTGAACTTAAAGAAACTACAATACGTCCAATTATATGATTTACAGGATTTTTCCCCTCAAAAGGAATATAACTGCACAAATATAGCAGAGACTCAAATAACTAGTCAGCCAACAGTTTCCCTTTGACATGAGAATAGTAGCTTTCTCCAACTGCATCCTATGACTATAGATAATCAATTATCATCATGAAGTCCTTCTGCCAGTTCCCATCAAAATGAGGCTTGCTTTACAACTACACAATTAATTTCTAAAAGAACAATAGTAAGAAAGCTCCAATAAAATGATCTCATAAAATGATCAAAGTTTTATGACCCGCTGGCAACCGGCATGACTCCAAAATCTGCTGCTTTACAACTACACAATTAATTCTAAGAGAACAATAGTAAGATACTTTTCATATACATGATTAAAAGCGAAGTGCATAAACATATAGGAATGCTTTGAAAAAGTGAAAACAAAATTTAGTAAACATTATACAAAGGTTAAGAAGTGCCGCGTCAGGGGATTCAATGACTCCATTGCTGGAGGTAGGTGATGAAGTGTAAATATAATATTAATAGAAAATTATGTTCCAATGACAGACATGCCACTGTGGCTATTACGAATCAACATGCAGAAAAATTGTAAAATATACACATGAAAGGCATGTCTACGTCTGTCACATCACAAGGTTTCATGATAAAAGTGCCCATGCTGCATAAACACATAATATTACTCTAAAGATTTACGTAAATCTTATAAAGATATGCACTGGTGATAATATTAGATGGGTAGTATCACTCGTCCCCTCTACTCATAAGTATAAAACACAAATTAATTCACAAAATAACCCAATAAGGATCAGGTCAGAATGCAGCAGTATAAAGCAGGTTTACAACATTGGACTACTGGAGTAATATAAAACGACGCCTTCCCATTCTTGTTTATTCTTGTCAACCTAAAACTGCCCCTCGTAGGGATGCAAATAGAGAAGACAAGGAGCAATTATAGATTGCCATTTTTATTTGTTTTCTATCTAGTCATATGTGAATCATGGATTTATTCAAATATAGAACTCAATCTCCAAGTTTGCAAAAGCATATTAGGATAAAAATTAAATACATATGTGATCCAGATTGTACTTAATAATCTTAGAAATTTTAACAGAAAAAAAGGATATAGCCTGCACATTGCAACCCTCTAGCTTAAAAAAAAGCAGTAGCTCTGAAATCAAATGAGCTAAGTTTGAGACTGACTGTCATTTTATAGACTATGATGCTCAATGGACTTGCAAGTCTGAGCTAATTTTATATGTAATAGTATATGCTATAGATTTATAGTCATAAAAAAGGTCAGAAAACCGCGAGTAATATTATAGTAAAAATGTGTGTGAATACCAATGTTCTTTTAGTATTTGAAGTTGCATCCAGATATGAATACTGCTGGAATATGACAAGCAGTCGTATTATCCATATTTCAGCAGATGGACAATAGATATCCATATTTAACAGTGCAATACATAGTAATATTCAAATTAATCAATCAAATTATTTGCACGTGCACGAGTCTTCTGTCCTTACAAATTTCAGTAGTATCTCTGACGAAGACCACTTTCTGGTTCAACTTCAACCACCATATAAGAATTTCTTTTTCCCATGTGCAGCCATCAGATCTCCATCAAGAGTTGCACGACTACCAGCAAGCTATGCCAGGGTAGGAGGACAACAAGTTCAAAGGAAAGCATGAAACTGAAGCAGTGGCTCCGAGACCGAATTTGTAATATAAATGCGTAATGCCCCAATCCGGAATTTGGATAGCGGAATGCCAGCAACATATTCTTATAGGAATACACTAAGCCTATGGTCCAATACTAATAGATAAAATAGTTCATAATTAACAACAGATTACTCCCAAAAAAAAGTTAGCTATGGTTACTTTATGCATTCATAGAAATTATTATAAACTAAGGGTATTACATTCTCTCCCTTTTAGAATCTAACATCCCCATCAAAAAGGTACAGTAACACACTAAAATTTTACCAGCCGATGTAGGGTTCTAGACGTGGCCTCTATGGATTCTTGAGGTGGCACTCACTGATTCAACGAGTGACCTTCCATTTTAATGTGGCACTTTGTTCTATGTAGCAATTAGTTCCATTGGTACTTAGTTCCACATACTTTCAGCTTCAATCCCACTTATAATGCGTACATCCCAAGGTATTGGAAGCATTCAGCGACGTATTGAAAACGAATATGCCAAACCTTAATATAATGAATTGAGCATGTACTACTAGCACATCATTACAGACACATATACAACGAAAAGAGACTAATGAATAATTTGCTTTAATGAAATAACAACGAAAACAAGGTAGACAGGTAAAAAGACTAATAATCTTAATACATATCTAGAACATAAAATATAAAAACAATGATAGATATTGATAGCACTGTCACCTATATTGCATAACAGGAAAAAAGATAAAGGAAATTATCTCATAAAGACTCACCATGCGGAATCACCTTTCTATATCTCTGTTTGATCCTCAAGATATGAATCCGATTGTGGAGGGTCTTCCTCCTCTACTACCTACAAGTTATCAGTGTCCGGCGTACCAAACTAGGGTCACTAGAAGGACCTAGAGTTTGCATCAAGAAAAAAAAGAGCACACACAGGCAGATTGTGTGACATGTAAATACATATGACACAAAATATAAATAATGAAACTAAGCACGTAAATTAGTCGTGATTAATAATATATTTTGTACTCGAATGAATCATAGATATTAATGAAAAAATTAAATCATAGATATACAATTTACATACAAAAACAACAAGCTACTAACCATGAAGTATGTATTTTAGCTCATGTTATAATATGCGATAATATTTTATATTAGTTGTCACATGCCTACCACAACCCTCCCCCTTTATCTTGGTTTTGGATAGGCAGTGAAAAGATAAATCTTTAGTTATTGTTGTGTTAACCATTAAAGTTTGTAGACGATGAAATTTAAATAGCCCAGTCCAAGAAGAAGCGGCACGGGCCTCAACAAGCCCTGTGCACGCGCCTGCGAATTAGCGCGTCCACTACCAAACGTGCACTCAAGCGAACAGGCAGCACTTACCAATGCCCTTTGTTGGGCACTCTGTGCATCCCGAGGAGAGCACGGACCAACACCATGTACCCTCACACACGCCAAGGGTCACATCCACCCAAGGTCGCACACGCGCCAAGGATCGTGCATGCGTCCAGAACCGCGTGCACCCTGGGGCGCATGCCCAAGCACGTCCCTAGTTCAAGCATCGCACTCCCAGGCAGGCACACGGAATCAGTTGTAACGGTTTACAAAAAATTTAGGAGAATCTATTATAACTCCCAACATCTCATATCGTGGCATTGGATACACTGATTACGGAGAGATTGAGAGAGGAAGTACGGGAGCGGTTATGCCCCAAGGGCTATAAATAGCCCTCTCCAGATGGAACACAAAATGAACCATCAGAGGAAGAATCAACGGTCCAAAAAGTTTAAGAACTCTCAACGTTCCCGCTATTTTCTCTACGTAGAGATCTTGAGCTTGGATCTACAGAAAACAGCCACCGTTCAGATCGTCAACGAAAAATAGTAGCTAGTAGCTATTTTCTCTCGTTGCAAGAGAGCCCACGGAAACAAAATGAAGAGTCACCTCTTTTCTTTCCCTGTAATCAGAAATCTAAGAATTGTAATTTTTCTTTTTGGTGTAATCGTTTATTCAATGGCAATGGAAAGCAAGGTTCTATTTCAGCCGTACAGGAGATAGCGACCACAGTGAAAGCTTCTCTTTTAACTAAAGAGAACGTAGTGGCGCAATCCGAAACAAAATTGATTGGATCGACGGTGGATATTTCTCCTCCAGTTCTTCTGACTCGAAACCCATAAGACGTTATCGCCGAGTTACAGCCAACAAAGATGACGCATTATCTCCGGATGACAGCGAGACTTGCATTAACTGTGGATCTGCTATTAGACAATCGTCCCTTGACAATCATTCCACTGAAATAGACATGATGAAACCAAGATCAACATTGAGACAGTCGCTGAAGAGAAACCAAGACCGACGAAGAAGACACAAGGCCTAGTGGGTGCGCCTCAACATAGCAAAAGAGGCATCACCTACAGAAGCTAACACACCAGTCCGTGTTGAGGATGCATAGCCCCAGCACCTGCACAAAAGTGCACTCGCACGACGGTCGCATCAGCAACGCACTCGAAATGTAGGCTTCGGTATGCACGTACGGAGCAGGCCCCCCACACGTGCTTTCGCATGCCCCTGTAGCCGTGTGCACTTCACGTGCTATTCCTCTCATTGCTCTGCCACTACAGCACGAGTATGATAGTGGTAATGATGTAGATACTGAAACTAAGGCAATCGTCATTAAGGATGAGTATGAACCACTTGTAATAAGTCTCGAGAGCTTAGATAATAAAGACACTGCCAATGATGCAAGCGAGTGGGCGATTAATGAGAATCTCGAATTTACTTATTTGTCTGGTGTTACCACTGATTTTATACCTTGAAGCTTTAGCAACTATTCACATGCCTATCAAGTTTTCAATAATGCTACAATAAAAAATTAATAATGCTGATGAACCAATATTTAAAGTGCTTGCTCGCCGGGTCAATCAGAAACTCATTCTCTTCGGAAGGGTTCGACCATGTATGGCCCCATTTGACGATAATGAATATGAAGATTAAAAAGCACCTCAGTTCTATCATTACGGACCAAAATCATTCCGAATGATGGAAAACATGGGATGACTTTATCCGAAAGCCAGGATTAAATTTTGGCAAAGGACGTTGAAATCTTCTATACTCATTTGTGCTCAAAATGAAAGAATCTGATTATTATTACAAAACCAGTAGGGGGTTTTCACAACACCCGATCTTTCAGTTATAGGAATATGATTTGTCAGAATGCAAAAAAACTCCGATTGAGACTCGGATAACAATCTGGGGGTACTATCTAAGGTGTTAGCTGCGAATATGACATGTGCTAGCCAAAATCCGAACAAAAATGATAAATTGACTCTTCCCCAAGACGAAGCGTTAGTTAAATATCTTGATACCCTATGAAACATGTGTTTTGAATGCGAACCACCTATTGACGATAGGGTGGTTAAAGTGAAGATGGGTGATAAAGCTAACCCTATGCCAATATTTATAAGTGAGTTTTTCTAATGAAAAAGACCCTATAACTCTCATCCAAGTACATCGACTATTTTGCCTGGAACTACGAAAACATGCCAGGCTTAGATCCTTAGGTTGTCATGCATCAATTTAATATTAAGCCGGATGTAAAACCAGTGAAACAACAGTAAAGGAGATTCCATCCAGAGCTAATAGAGTCGATCGAAGATGCATTTAAAAAGCTTATACAATCGAGCTTCATTTGGGAAAAACAGCACCTTAATTGGATGGCGAATATTGTCCTGGTTCCCAAAAAGAATGCAAAGATCCAAATTTGCATCGACTTTTAAGATCTGAATGCGCCATGTCCAAAAAACAAACTTTTGCTTCCAACAACGGATGTCATGATTGACAGTACTTGCGGATTCGAAAGGATGTTCTTCATGAACGGATTCTTTGGGTATAATTAAATCAAGATGTACCCTGAAAACAAGAAACATGTCATTCAGAACACCATTAGGCATGTATTGTTATACAGTTATGTCATTCAGTTTAAAGAATGCAGGTGCTACATATCAATGTGCTATAAGGACAATTTTCCGCGAGCATCTCCATAAAATGGTAGAGTGTTATGTTGACGATCTTGCTATTAAATGTCGCAATAAAGGCAATAATCTCCAAGACCTGAAAATGGTGTTTGACATTATAAGAAAACACCAATTAAAGATGAATGCAACTTCGGTGCTTATCATAAACAAGAAGTGCTCAAAAAACACATGATGGGACTTGCAGTGCTTATCAGCCGAGACCAAAACTGGAGACAAAATAAAAAGAATATACTTTTACCAGCCAACAATGATGATAGACACCAGATCACCTTCATCCAACTACGATCAGCTAGACAAGTACATGCAAACTACATACATTAGGCTCCATATCACCTTCATCAAACTACGATCAGTTAGATATTCAATTCAACTTTCGAAATTCAACAATAATAAAGTAATTAAAAAGTTTAGAAAATGATTTTATTCAAAAGAAACTATACGACAGCACACAACAATGATCTGCCTTCTATTGCAAGTAACAAATAAATAATAACAAAATAAAAAATATGTTACTCCAGAGACAAAGTTCTCATGGAGTCCTCCATATCCCTCAACTGTCGTTGGAGACTCTCTCATCGTTGTCGAGGCTCTCCTCTGCAAATCCTTTTCCTCCCCTAGGGATTACTGTGCAGCTTTAGCCTTCGCTTCTTTGAGCTCCTTGACGCCAGCAGTAATATCATGTTGGATCTTCTCCCTTTGCCGTGTGAGCTCGGATGCCTTATTAGTTAATGCTTGAAGTTTAAGTTTAGAATCAACAATCTTAGCTTGAGCTTCAACAATAATCTCTCGATTGCGGAGCATTGAAGTACGGTGGAATTTAGCATCACACTTGGTCTTGGCCAAATCCTGGGTCATCTTCTCAGAAGAAGCTTCGAGTCCTGCAACCCGCTAGTCCTGGTGCTCTACATCTTGCTGCAATTCGGTCTGGAGAGCCAAGTTTTGGGCTCGTAAGCGAGCCACCTCTTCGTTCGTCATAGTTGTAAGATCGACCTGGCGTAAGTTATTGAGCAATGGCAATCGGGCCTCTAGCTCGTCCCATCAAACTCTATACGGAGTTGTTTGTTGTGGCCCTCCCGCCCTGGTGATATTGTCTAAATAATTCACCATAAAAGGACGGACACATTCTAAGGAATCCTCTCCGTTGATGATCTCCTCAATGCATTCACGAAAGAATCCGGAAAAGTCTTTAATACAACGGCCAATGAGTCTTTCACTAAGACCAGAGGCCGGATCCCATTTCGAACTTGTCGAAACTGCTGAGAAAGGATGCGCAGGTGCTGGAATAATGGCAGAAGGTGTTGGTTCTATTGGTACTACTGTCGGTGAAGTAGCCATCACTTCTGCTACCAAGACTGCTGATGTTGACGGCATTGTCATTGCGATGAGTGTTGGCGCCAGTAAGATGGAGGATGTCAGAATCATGTATGTTGACAGATAAGGGGCCTCTGCACTCGCAGACTCTGCTAAAGCTTCAAAAGATAATATCAAAGATGCATCAATATCACCTTCCGCTGGTATGAATAAACTAGTCAGATATTATAAAAATTTTGTAATATGATAATGGAGGTGAAAACATGCAAATACCGACCAAAATATTAGCATTTTCTACATCTGTGGGGATAGAACCAGATCCTTCAGGTTTGACCATCTCTAGATCCTCTAGGTAAAAGTGAGAAATTTTGTCCGTATCTAGTCGAGGGAAATAATCATCAACAAATTCTTCCTCAAACCAGAACTACCGAAGTCAAACTGCACAAATAAAAACAAGAGACTAGTCAAAACTTGACAAGGTACATTTTTCAACGAAGCAAACAATGTAATATCAAGAATTAAATTATTGGAACCAGAATCCAACTCCAAGTTGCAGTATAAAGCCAACCCGTGCCCAAGGGGAGGAGCGCGTACAGCGCCCAGGCAGGCGCACGTAGTGCCCTTGCAGGCACGCGGCATAGCACCTAGGCGCACTGCCCAGGCAGGCACGCGTGCACAGCGCCCTTGCGGGCACACCCGCACACCATCCTGACGCACGCAACACACACACAAGCGCATGGCCCACGCACGATTTTCATATTTGTTTTTGACGCTTCATATACAATGCGTGATTAAATCCGCGGCAAAGCGTAGATGCAAAGTTGAATTTTTCTTCATGAAATTTCTTTCATAACAATCGAGGAAGTAATGTTAAAAAAGGATAACCGTCTGTGCCATTCAATGGCAATTTTGGAGTGCAAAAGTACACATCTTTTTCTTACATGAAATTAGATTTTTTTTTTTGAAGCCCTAAGTTTCTTTTTAAAGCCCTAAGAAGAGGGATCGACGCTAGCGGTAACACCAACATGTCAGAGCCTCGTAATCGGAAGCTTGCGCGCGATTGGTGTTTTTAGAAACTATTGGATTGGTTATCTCTTCAACAAAATGAAGAAAGAGAAAGGAGATAATTTCTCTGAAAATGATGGTTGAAGTAGAGAGAAATAATAAATCTTGGTTTGGATATGGGCTCTTTTGACTATTTATAAAAAATAGTCAATCCATATTCCATATAAGGATAGGAATTCAAATTCAAGTGGGATACAATTAACTAAATTTAAATGTTAGTTGGAGTTGATATTCAAATCCAAATCTAATTTTGAGTATCTATTCAAATCCCTATCCCTATCCAAATCTAGATTTTAGTTGGAACAGATATCAAAATCCTCTTCAAACTCCAAAGAGAATTTTTTGACATGTCAACACCAATCTTAAAAAGAAAAGAGTCCAAAATATTTCGAAATTTGTTACAAATCAATAATGAACTTTCGAAAATTTTGGAGAGAGTTCTCTAGGCACAAAAAAAATAAAATAAAACAATCAGTTACAACAAGAGCGCCAAACGTCCGTGCCCAGGTGCGCGTAGCACAGGAGCACAAGCCTTGGGCATCGAGGAGCACACATCGAGAAACGCATGCCTCCCAGACGAGCACATCACATGTCCAGGAGCACGCGTCTTGGGCAGCGCGCACCCAGGCGAGAGCGCGCCCAAGAGCATACACTCCGAAGGCTGCACGCACCAAAGGCGGAGTGCGCTCAGGGTTACCTGCGAACCCAGGGCAAAAACGCATCCAGGCTAGTGCCAAGGCGCATGCTGTGCTCAACGCACATACCTAGGCACACGCCCAGGGTGCCCCCTATGTGCTCTGCACTCATCGCACGTATCCTGCGCTCCGAAGCCCCCGCTTCGCGTGCGGAGTTTGTTGTAACAATCAGGAGGATCTGTTGCCACTTCCCACGATTCGATCTCCGATTACAAAGACTTGTGGGAACGGTTATGTTCCGTATGGCTAAAAAAAACACCTCTAAACAGAGACATACGGGAAGACGAAAGGAGAAAAACCAGAGACGGTCAGAAAGAAAGAAGTGTTACAGACTTTTTCCTCCAATTAGAGCTTGGTATTGTAAGGTCAGTTTGTGCTCGGATCGTCAACGGAATACACCAACGAACTTCCATGGTTGCCTAAAGACCCCATGAAATTAAAAGAGAAACAGAGCCATCTCATTTCTCTACCCCTGTAATCCGAATTAATTGTAATTTTCTTTTCATTTTTCCGTAATCAATTCATAAATGGCAATGAAAGGAAATTTCCTAAATTCGGACGTACAAGGTACTTAATAACATGATGGATGAGTTTACGCTTTCCGGCCCAAAGGCCTACAACATATGACGGTGATTAGTATTTTAAATATCAAATATCGACAATATAGTAGTTGGCAAATTATAATATACTAGTTGGCAAATTATATACCGGAAACAGAGCGATATATTGCAATATAGCACTAAATACTGGATGTCATATCGGTGTCATACTTGTTAATGAAAATACATTTTATTTCATTCATAAAGTATATTAAACTACTTAAAAGAAGTTTAGGGTCTTAAAAAATACTTAACATAACCAATTTGTTCAAGAGAAGCAACCTGCTCAAGCGTTGAGAGAAGAGAGGTCTACTCAAGAAAGAGAATGGGTGATCTCTTTGAGAGAGGGATGGGAGAAATGAGGTATTTATGAGAATGTGATAGAGAGGTCATCAGGGCTCACGAGTTATGAGAGATAGAGCTTTCGGTAGTCGGTGTTGGAAGCAAAGCGAGAGAGGTACAAAGCTCTCTATCATGATCTGTTCGATATGATTGCTCGATCGAGAAAGAGGGCAAAAAGGAATAAAAAGAAGCAAGATGTTAAATCATTAATCGACACATGGATTGTCACTGGTCATCATCGGGACTCACGAGGTCGTGAGGGTCAAGATTTTCGGTAGTTAATGTTGGGAGTAGAAAGGGACATGTGCGGGGCTCTGTTATGGCCTCGTTGGATACAATCGCTTAATCGAGCGAGAGAAAGAGGAAGAAATGAAATACCGATATATAAGATTTAGAGGAGAATGAGAAATTAGGGATTCAAAGATATTTATAAAAATGGGTTTGGGTATTAAATAGTTTAGATTAATGGGTCTAAATTCAAAAAAAAATGAAAAAAGTGGTAATATGTTAAATCTCGCCGATTTGTCTCATTTATCGAGCAATATCGCCACATAGCTGATATATAGCCCAATATCGATCCAAAATGAGAACAAAAAAAATTCGACTTATCGTATTAGTTCCAAAACTGGAATACAAGCCAAGACATACCAGTCGATATTTAAAGCACTGATGGTGATCAAGTAATCACTCTAGGACCTCCTAGGTTACATCCCTAAATTTCAACTGTGCAACATAAATGATAAACCTCTAAAATATGTGTACAAGTCCTTCATCCCACTTCCCCATAAACCCATTATTTTATTTACATGTTTTAGGTAAATAAACCATGCTATCTTGTTCAAGATAGAAGAGAAGAGTTTATGCATACAATGTTTTAATCATAATTGCCAGAATCTCAAATATCATGTTTTCATATGAAAATAGCTCTTTCTGATCATGTTTTCTACAGGTCGTAGGTACAAAAAATAAATGCTCTACCTATTATCAACTTAATATTATTCTTAATCCAGTATAATGTATCAGTGTAGAAAAAGATTCCTTCAGTAAAAGTCTTAATTCATTATCTAGTCTGTGTAACTTGAACTTCATATTTATTGAGCTTTCCTTTGCACAACCATTGATTTCAAAATCAAAACTCTAGCATCTAGTAATGCCTAAAACTCTGAATGTTTTGGTTGTGAACCAAGTGCGACCCACAATACTAAGAACAAGTAACAAGATTATTGGATTATTTAATTTTTTATAGCTGGCGCTTTGTGTCCAACAATTATAGCTAACTGATTTTGATTGCTTAACCTAAAATAGTCCACACAACAAAACAGGAGCACTAAGTCGTATGCACAAAAATCTGTGCAGGGTCATTTATGTTACTTGAGTTATAAAAAAAAACCTTCCCTTTAAACAAAAAGAAAAAATATACATAGCATAGTGTTTCCATCCCTATATGCAACAGCCCTTTCTTCCCTTCATATGTATTAATATATAATGGAAGTGTACTCAGAATGCATGATTTCTAATGTGCATACAAATAGAAACTACAAAAATCTTAAGTTACCACAAACACACACACACACATATTATAAATAATTTGAACAAAAAAGGAAACAAAAGAAATAAAGGAATAAAAAAGATGGGAGATTAAACTAAAACTACATCTAATCATCATGAAACTAAACAATATTTATTTAATTCTCTTGCAGGTAAAGTATTAGCAGAGGAATTTGCACTTGTCTTAATCCGAATGAAGCTCTTCAAAAGCCTAGTGAAGAAGTCCTTTCCTCCAATTGGGAAGTTCTCAACCAAATTCTAAAGAGGAAATTCTTTTGGGTAGAGTAATTTTTTTCAACATGAAGAAAAATAAGAAGGATAGGTTATTGGGTAAGATAGGATTGTTGGGTAAGATAGGTGACCCAAGACGGAAGCAGATTAGGGTTAGGGATTTGAAAATTTAGGATTTTTGATAAATTTAAAAACAAAAGGGGTTCAGAAATCTGCCCAAGCGAATCTACACCTACTCTCAACAAATCCACGAGATTTTTTTTGGAACACAGCGAATCCACACAGGTTTCTCAAAATTCACTTCTTTTCATTATTAATTATCTTTGAAATACTTCATACAAATATTATTTATAGAAAAACTCCAACAAACAAAATTCTAACATAATCTTAAAATCCTATCAAATCTGATTCTTAGAATCAAACAAAAATCAAACTAAGTCAAACTAAAAATCTATCTAAAAACCACATCTAAATCAAACTTTATCAACTAATCTTATCCAATCTCCATCAATTCTCCCCAACTTCAAAACATTCATCCTCGATGAATGCGGAGATGAAAAATATTAAATACGTCCAGATTGAACTAATTTGCATCCTACGAAGCATTCCAATTGGATCACGGTGGCGATCGATAAATTGTAACTTGTGCATTGTATCTGAACCAAAGCAGTGGAGGTGGAACTGACTTCTGCAATAAATCTACTAAAGTAGAAAATAAATCTGATAAGCCACCTTCTGAATCAGGCCTTCCTTTCTAACAAATCAAATATTGCTTGTAATTTGCCATAGCTGTCAAAATTATATCACTTTGCATGATATCAATTACCATGTCTATCCGAAGTATGTATGGTAGTTCCATAGATGGTAGTATAAAAACTGAAGAGCAATATGTATCTGCAATTCCAAAAGATAACTTTGAAATCGTTTTGAAATCGTATGTGTTACTTCGCTTCGGACTTTAAATTCATGTACTCCTTGTACTTCTTCACTGATTTATAAATATTATGATTAAGTATGAATTGTTCGATGAAGTTTCTTACTAAACTTCAGCAGGAGATTTTCCAAAAAAACTACAGGTTTCATTGGTTTGTCATGTAGTAGACTAGGAGGTACTTATACTGGCTTCTCATGACTATGATCATCAGGTACACTCATAGGCGGCGGAAATTCCGCAGTTAGTTCCATTAGAAGATTTTCATAAATTTGAACCGTTGAGTCTTCAACTTCTATGGACGGGAAGGAAATTCCATCTAGCACTAATGGTCTCATCATAAACTTTTGTATTCGGTTTAGACTCATGGACGACGTTATCATTATTAACTGTTTGACTTCTTTCATCTCTTTACTCATTGTACTTCCAAAGGCAAAATTGTCGAGTCTTTTTTCGATGTTTTGAAGCTCATCAATCACATATTAAAGTTTTACATCGTAATCATTGTTTTAAGCTTAGACGATAGAAATTGGTGAAATGATGACAATAAATTTGGAAGATAGTGTTGAGCATACTAATTACAAAGTAGAAGTCACAAAATATCTCAATCCAAATATAGTTTATAATCTCTATTCCAGCTATAAGCTTCTCCACCCAACTTATGTCGAGCGTAACAACATTAATATTCTGATGTTGGATCAAAATATCTACAGAAATCTTGGAGATGATTCTCTCAATCTTTATAATTTTGTCAATCATCAAAATTGTAAAAAACAGGTATAGTAGCATATATATCATGCTCAACTCGTGATATTTTAATTGCCATAAAATATGAACCCCATATATAATCAACTCAAAATTTTAGCTCAAAAGTTCAAGAAATACCCAAGAATCATGGTAGTTTGAAAACAGCTCGAATCGGAGTTGCAACAGATTTCGAATTACAAAACTACCCTTAACCGGTATGTTATCCTTAATGGGTTTGGACTACTGTACTGAACCCAAATAAAGTAAATGGGTTAGATCCGGAGCTTGTGGTCGGGTTGAATTGAATTAAAACTAAAAAAATTTCTTTACTTTTGGATGCGGGTTTAATTAAATGGTTCCAACTCAATCCCAATTCAAACCAAACCAAACCAAATAAATTTTCCTCTCTTCAACAGCAGAATAGATCTAGTGGTGTTCGAGGATCTGTTGCTTATAGAATGTTGCAAGGGCGGCAAGGCAGAGATGACGGCAGGCTCTGATAAGAGGCGGCAAAGTTACTGTGAAGGCAACGACTTGGATGGCGATTGGAAGCAGCGAAGATCTGGTTGGATGAGGCAGGTTGTTGAGGGAGGCGAGGTAAGACCTAGAAAATCTAGGGGAAGTGGTGGCTCCAAAGGCGTTATAGGGTTGCAAAAAAGAGGGGGCATTGCTGTTGTTGGGTTTTTTTGTTTTTATTATTTTAAAAAACTAAAACAAATGGGACTTGTCGCTATTGTGGGGATAGAGATGGAGGATGGAAGGGTTAATGGGTTGGGGTAAGCTTTGTGGAAGGTCTCCAGAGAGAGTGGAGGGGGAGAGGGAGGTGAGGTCCTGATCCTAAGAATTTTTTTCAATTTTTCTCTCTTTTTTACCTTATTTTTGTGTTTTCTTTTTTCTCTCTTTTTTTCTCTGATTTTTCTCAAAAAATAAACAAAAATATAAGACAAAACTAAAATCAAAGAGAAGATGTTGATTGAAGAAAGAAAATGAAGATTTGAGTTATGATACCAATTTGATGCAGGACGGAAGCGGATTAGGATTAGGAATTCATAAGAAGATATTTTTTTTGGAAATCCATCCAGACGAATCTACTCCCGCTCTCAATGAGTCAACGAGAAGAGATTTTTTTTTTAACATAGCGAATCAACGTAGGTTTCTCAAAATTCAATCTTTTCATCATTAATTATCTTCAAAATACTTCATACAAACGTTATTTATAGGAAAACTCCAACAAATAAAATCCTACTAGAATCTAAAAATCCTATCAAATCTGATTCTGAGAATCAAACTAAATCAAAATAAAACTCTATCTAAAAACCATATCTAACAAACTCTATCTCCTGATCTTATCCAAATCCAATCTCCATCAATAGGGTTATCGGATAGTAAGGTAGGATATAGTTGGGTGAGAGCATTGGAGTTGTTGGGATTTGAAGTTAGAAAAATTAATCTAATTAATATGATAAGATACAAAAAGAGTTTTCACCATCTCTCATAGATTTGACATCATATATTAAATCAAGATAATAATTTCAAAAAAAAAAATTCAGGCATAGAAGGGTTGGAGTGTTGGAATGAAAGTAATGCCCCTAGTTCAGATATGAAACAAGTGTTTGGTGAAGTTTATAATGACTCCCACGTATCCATAAATTTATCGTATCTAGCCTTTTTGAAGGAAGAATCCATGATTAATTATAAACTATTTTAGCTATTGGTATTGTACCAGAGGTTTAGCAATTTATATTGTACCAGAGGCCAATGTTCTAAATATCGGATACCGGTCTCGTACCGGTCAGCCAAATTATATACCGGTTACCGGATACCGAGCGGGATATCGCGATATGACCCTAAATACTGGAGTGTCATATCGGTGTCATACCAGTTAAAGAATAATCATATAATTGGCTATATAGAATATAATAAAACACATAAAATAAGTTTATAGTACTTATATTGGCTTATTCACATTCAACTTAAGAATTTGCAGATATCGTTTAGAACGTTCGCATATGCACAGAGCGACATACAATCATAAAATTAAGAAAAATAAATTTTCAAAATAAAAGAAAAGTGTTTTTACAATACATAAGATTTATAAAATTATAACATTGTCCTTTAAAACATGCTAGAAACTTTAAAGAAAATTGTATTAAATTGAATAATGCATCTATACTATGAAAATTGTATTAAATTGAATATGCTGCTACATTCACTGTACCCACTATGTTTAAGACATAATTAAAAAAATTATAATCTGCAACAACAATAACAATGTTTAACAAACAAAATTAATAATCATATACTGAGACCAATCCAACCACCAGATCATCCAGAAATAGTACGTGGTAGCATGAAGCATTAATTTGGACCGAATCATTTCTTGAATCACTGATTCACACTGAATCAGTGATTCAATTTACTGATTCAGTGTGAATCAGTGATTCAAGAAATCACTGTAGACTACAATCACAAATTCAGCCCTCCCAACTTAACAATTCCCCTCAAATTACACCAAAAAAAAATCTAACATAAATCGCAATCAATTAAACCTAAATAGCACAATTATAAAAGAAATTGAAGAAATTTGTAACTTTAAATCAAATTAACATTAAAAAAGAAAACTTCACTTACCTGGCCGGCGGCCACTGCCCCACTGGAGAACGACGAGCACCCTTCGAAGACTCCCAGACTGGGAGAAGAGCTATCGAAGAGCGGAGAAGAAAGAGAGAAAACGAGAGAGATTTATGGATGGATTGGGAAATTAGGGTTAGGGTTCGGGCCGTTCGGCTCGATCAGCCGACGATCGCGGGCAGAGAACGAGAGAGAGAGAGCCAGAGAGTGGAAGAAGAAGAATCGGAGAGAGATTTAGGGCTGAATTGGAGCAATTTGGGTTAGGGTTTGGTTGCGGGGAGGGAACGATCGCTAGGATCCCCAGGAGAGAAAGAGAGAAAGAAAACGCGAAAAAATTACCCTTTCTCTCCCCTCCCGACCCGTTTTATTTCTTAACGGGTCGGAATCGGATCTTAAGGGTTATGGGTTTAACCCGCAATCAAAACCCAAAACCCCATTAACCGATATTACCTAATACCGACCGGTATTAGACATCTCGATACCGGCCGATATATCGCCACGTGGCCGATATATCGGCCCATACCGGTCCAAAACGATAAACGGTAAAAAAATGTCCATATCGTCTCGTTTCTTCAATTTTAACAATATACCGGCCGATATACCGGTATATCGGCCGATATTTAAAACACTACCAGAGGCTTAGCAATTTGTATTGTACCAGAGACTTAGCATATTCCTATAAATCTTATATATTGTCAGTATTCCGCTATCCAAATTTCAAGTAGGAGATGTTATAAGTGGTATCAGAGCCAGGTTTGTTTTTTGAGTCTATGCCTTTTTTAGAAATTACAACCACATATAGATGGATATATTTGCTTTTGATTCTTGTTCATGTCATATTTTAATGATTTCTCATATTCTATTATTTTGTTTATCCTTTAATTCCCAATCTGATCCTAGTCTTTCGTTCTTTTGGAAAAATAAAGGTCGTCGCATCACTCATCTAGTACTACTCTCAGAGTAGAAGGTGCCAATATGATAGACTTGCTAAAGTGGCTAATTAAGAACCAACAGTAGCAAGTTGAAATGCTGCGACAGGAGTTGGTGGCTAGGAGACGAAGGACAGGCAACACATTGGACTTCAGAAAGACAAACTCGATACCATTTTATGAAACTAAAGAGCCTATAAAGGTGAAACAATGGTTGGTTGATACTGAGAATTTGTTGGGTGCGGCAAATATTGTGGATGGAGATCACGTTATGTTGGTCAAGGTCCTAACGAACAATGCTTATACTTGGTTGGCATAAGAGAACCACTTAGTGAGACCTATTATTTATGATACCTTTAAGGAGAGTTTCTATGCTAAGTTCTTTTCTCAGACGGCTCAGTAGGAATTGGAGCAGAAATTAATCAATTTGAAACAAGAGAGTTGTTCAATAGATAATATGCAACTGAGTTTCTTCGGCCGAGTAGATTTGCCTCCTTATTGGTAGCTCAGGAAGTGGAGAGAGCTCAAAAGTTTCAGAATGGACTTAACTTTGAGATCCAAGAGCGCATTGCCACTCCACAATTCAAGACTTATGCTCAAGTCTTGAATACCACTAGTGCAAAAAACAAAAAGCAACCAGGAAGGGGAGGGCTTAGATTAGATCTCATAAGACTATAAGAGGACTTACTCAGGTAGCAAGAGCCCAGGCCAAGTGTGATACCACATTGCCGGAGAAGTGCCACTTACTCAACAAAATTGACCAATAGTGGTGTGTGATTACTGCTTCAAGCCGGGACATGTTAGAAAGGAGTGTAAGCGACCTTGTTTGATTTGTTGGAGCATGTCCCTTTCAAACAGATGTGGGAGACACGACCCAAGCACCAAAACCACAACAGCAATAGCGAGACTTCTAGCACCTCTACAACAGCAGAGACCCAATGCCATCTCAGCAGAAACAGACACGGCCTACTCAGAAGGATTCTCCACTTGTTTCTCAGCGACAGGCCTTTCAGCAAACACAAACAGCAAGCAGTCAAAGTCTAAGGCATGCATTCACTATGGCAATAGTGCTTGTTAGCATGTATGGAGACGTAATGCCAGGTATTATTTGTTTTATGCTACACTGGTTCATACTCTACCTGATTTTGGCCCTTTTTTGGCTTTATTCAATCCCTTCTTTGACTTCTTACCTGATCAAAAATTCCTTGTGTTTTTTTTAGAGGACTTATTTAAGTCTTATCTTTTTATAACAAAGTGCGCAGCGAATGCCGTTGACTCTTCTCCATGTCATATCCTTTCTCATTGATATCTTTCTACCTATTTCGTTCTTAAATAAAATTTCGAGAATGACATTTCTTTTAAAATGGATAGATTATAATACCCCAATCACTCTTGATTAATATATGATTAATCACTATTGATTAATATATGATTAATACCAAATTTTCTTTTTAAAGTTATCATCTTGATTAATATATGATATCACATCTATATAAGAGCTAGTAATCTTTTGCGCATCTTATCATTATAATTAGATTTGAATTTTTGCATTTTAAATTCCAACAACCTCAACAACCCGACCTAACTCTATCCTAACTACTTAACAATCCTATCTTACCCAACAACCTATCCTTCCTCCATATTTTTCTTTATGATGGAAAAAAAATTACTCTACCCAAAAGAATTTCTTTTTTAAAAAGTTAGCTGTGAACTTTCCAAATGGAGAAGAAAAATTTATTACATTGCTTTTGAAAAGATCCCCCCCAGATCAGGGTAAGTACAAATTCTAACTCCCTTCTAATATTTTACCAGCATGAGAATTAAATGAAAATTATTTTCTTAGTTTCAAAATGATTAGACATAGGTTTAGTTTAATCTCCTCTCTTTCTTTATTCCATTATTTTATTTTATTTTCCTTTTTTGTCATATTATATATATAATTGGTATATTAGATTTTTACAGTTTCTATTCATATTCTCAATGTATAATGTATTATGCACTCCAAGTACACTTTTGTCATATACTAAAAATGAAGGGCTGTTGCATATAGGGAAAGAAAAGGTAGACTATATACAGTTTTTGTTTTTGTTTAAAGAAAAGGTTTTCATATGACTTAACATTAAAGACCTCGCACAGATTTATGTGTATGCGACTTAGTGCTCTTGTTCTATTGTGTAGACTATTTAAGGTTAAGCAATCAGAATCGGTTGGCCACAATGGTTTGACAAAAAGTGTCAGCTATCACATACTAAATAATCCAACAATCTTGTTACTTGGTTTTAGGAATGCGAACAACACTTAGTTACAAGCAAAATATTTAGAGTTTTAGGCAAAAATGCAAGAGTTGAGTCCAGATTACAAATGATAAGGTTTTTATTTTGAAATCAATAATCGTGCAAATGAAAACTCAATAAACAGGAAATTCAAGTTACAAGGACTAGATAATGAATTAATAATGTTACTGAAGGATTATTTTCCTACACCTGATACATTAATTTGGATTAAGCATAATATTAAGTTGATAATAGATATCTAGAGTATTTATTTGTACCTAAAATTTTTAGAAGACAATCAAAAAAACTATTTTCTTATGAAGAAAACCTGATATATGAGGAAATAACTCTAATAAGTCTGACAATTATAATTAAAACCATTGATGTGTATACTATTTTTTTCTGTCTTTAACATGTTAGAAGGATTTATTTGCTTAAAACATGAAAACAAAATAATGATGTTATTGAGAACAGGACGGATAACTTGTACACTTTTTGGGAGGTTTATCATTTAGGTTATGCAGCTGAAATTGAGGGACCTAATATAGGAGACCGTAGGGTGATTACTTGATCACCGTCATATTATAGGGTTTTGTTTTCGGATGCATAAGTTCGCTTATCATATTTTATTGAGTGTCTAGCGGTACAGTTTTGGGATAGTACTAGGTGTCATGGAGCTATGATCCCAAGTATGTATTGGATATTCTTAAAACATATGGCATTTTCCTCCCCACAGTTCCAAAATTCATGCATTTGACATTAATGATTAATAACCTACTTTTTTATGTAAACTGTAAATCCATTATTCATTTATTTCATTAATATCCATGATTAATTCACATATAATGTATATTATTAATCACAACTCATTTACGTGCTCAGTTGCATTATTTACATTTTATGTGCTATATATTTGCATATCACACATACCGTGCATGTGTTATCTACTTTTTCTTGATGCACTTGCTAGGTCGTTCTAGCGATCCTGATTTGGTATATCAGGATACTATTAACTTGAAAGTAACAGAGGAGGAAGAACCATCACAATTAGATTTGTATCTCGAGGAACAAGCAGAGATATAGAAGGTACTTCTGCACAGCGAGTCTTTATATGAGAATTTCCTTTAAATATTTCCCTATTAATACAATACATATGACAGTGTTATATATATATATATATATATATATATATATATATATATATATATATATATATATATATATATATATATATATCCTTATTCTTCATATTTTATGTTCTAAATTTATAATAACGATTATTACATCTTTGAGTTCTCATGTATCTTGATTTAGTTACTACTTCATTAAAACAAATTATTCATTTGTCTCATATTATATTTCTGTTATAAGTGGTGTATGTAATGATGTTGGGGGCAGTACATACTCGATTTATTGTAATTTAGACATATTTTGTTTTTGATAAGTCTCACCAAACGTTATCCGTAATTTGGAATGTGGAGCGTTACAAAGACTGATGCATGGGCCAAAACTTTAATGAGATGGAGCACCTTAAAGCTCTTATGCAGTCAAGTATAATATTATAGCAACTTCTAGTGATTGCATGATAAAATTCAATTGAAAGGTCTAAGTTTACTGGTCAACCATGTGTTGGCTAAACTAAAGATAGATTCCCTGTATTTTCCAAGTCTGATAAAAATGAACGATTGATTGTACAAGTTATGTTCATGAACATGATGGCAGAACAAGTAAATTAATAACAAATAAGAAAAAAAAAAATCAGGTCTTTATGGAAGAGTTACGCTACCTTGCAAACCGTAACACTTCACATCAACAATTTGGTTGACTATGCTTTGTTGGTTTTACTGCAGTTATGACCAATTCATTCTAGACTTGACATGGTTTTCCTTAATAAGAGATCACATCACTAATGTAGTTTATAAAATACGACCAGAATTATGTAAACTCGTATAAAGATATTTTAAAAAACGGGTTGTCACTTTATAGTTTCTACATTCAAGTTTCCAGTGAGGTGGTTATCAGATATGGGTGAAACCTCATGGAATAGAATGACAGTGATGGATAAAACTAGCAAACTCAACCAAAAATATCTAACTTGGATACTTCACCAGCAGAATAAACGAATTCACATTGCAAGAAACTGAAAACTCCCAAGAAAAGAAGGAACTTACGTTCATCCACATCATCTTCATCACTTCCATTCTCAAGCTCATCAGCAAAGGACAGGCGTGAATCTCCCTTAACTCTCCTCTTTTTTCGTTTTTGCAGTTCAAGTTCCTCTTCTCTACAATATGAATTAACATGTTATTAGTTGCATATTGGCATATAAAAATTTTAAGAGAAACTAGATACTATGATAAAAGATTATGGTTCACCCACTCTTGTTGCAGTTTTTGCAACTTCTCCTTCTCTTCCTCTTCAATTTTGTTGCGGATGTTAACCCTCTATTGCAACAAAGAAAAAAAAAAAAAACAAGCAAAGAGCATCATACGATTTGCATGTGTGTATGTCCATTGTCCAGTACATTCAAGAGAGATCCTATTGAATATTAGATGGAAGAGCCAGCATACCTTCTCGACATATTCTTCTCTGGTAACTAGACCAACTGTTTCCTTCTTGAAAGCAGTCTCGAGAATCTGATTCCCCACAGAAGATGTCAGCAAATTAATCAACGAAACTACCGAAGAACATTAACCAGTAATGAACAACAATAAAACCTTCATATCAAATTGTAGGTTCAGGTACAAACTTCCGTATGATACTGTTTGAAAATGTTAGCAGGAATATCAATATTGACATAATAGCATGGAAAGGGAAACTCTGGACAGCATTTGCATCAAATTGACATAAGTTAAATGTCATATTAAAGTCCTTTAACACAACACAATTTCAGTTTGTAAGCATAGGATAGTTTAAGAAGTCCAGGAAAATTTAGGAAAATGAGAGTATATTCTAGCTCAAACTTTCTATCTGATAGCACTTGCATTAAACTATCGAGGGATCAAATTCTAGCACAGAGGTCATCCATAACTTTTTGTGCCCAACTGCTTAAATCAGTTTACTATGTCAGAAGACAATCATATTATGTCAGAACAGTTTACAATTACTAAATTATCCACGGAAAGGAAATGGTGTGATTTCTGCCCAATGAGATGCACAGATACGCCTAACAGGGGGTTAAATCCATGTCCGACACTTGTCAGAGAAGGATTCAACCTCAATTTGTTGCAGGTTCAGAGTCCGCTACTAACAGACCTGCAAATGGATAAGTAGGCTGCTAAACCGCAACCCAGCCGGAAACCTTCATCCCTCCCTGATCACTGCCACGACCTGACCATGATTTACTGACAACGAAGCTTCGAGAAAGTCAAGGGCACTCCAGTGACATGAAGGCAGTTCGGCTATGTCGATGACCTGCTTGAGGCCTCCTAAGCACCTGCTACCGTGTCTACTAGCAGTAAGTTTTTTTTTTTAACCTTTTGATTCTTTCTTAATTTCTATCTTCATGAAGTCAATTTTGCGTGTTTTGGACTTTCTTTCATCTTGAGATTGTATTATTCGACTTCTTCGTTTAGCGATTTAATTTCTAAGGTTCTTATGCAGTTTATTTGATTTCATATTTAATTTGGGGATTAATGTTGGGGTTTTCATCATATTTCGGCTGAATTACGTGATTAGTTTGCTGATTGTGTTTAATCAAGTGAATATTTCTGTTTTTTGGAAGAAAGCTAGCAACACGATTATAGAAAGCTAGCAACACGATTATTCTGGACTTGTTTTCCTGAACTTCCGTATTTTCTAGACATTCTAAACTTGCTGCTGCTTATATATTCTTAGAGAACCTTATAAATTAGGTTTGCCCTAATTTAATTCGAGTGACTGATATTGTGGATGATTGAATGAAAATTTAGAAATTAAAATCTTATTCAATGCAAAAAGGAGTACTGGATATAGATGGATTCACTGATTGTTGATTGAAATTTAAAAATTAAAATCTGATATTCTGAGTCTTGACTGATCTGTATGGAAACAGGGATGTTCATGTCTTATTGAAGCTTGACAGAATATATATATATATATATCTATATATATATATATATATATATATATATATATATATATATATATATATATATATAACTGAATCAGCTATTGAGCTCATTGATTCTTAACTGAATTTATAAAATAAAATAAAATAAAAACTGAATCAGCTATTGAGCTTATTGATTCTTAGCTGAATTTAAAAAAGTTAGAAATGTGATTCAGGGACTTAATGATTCTTATCTGGTTGCTTGTTAGAAAATACTCGAACGCTCACTTGCTTATTGAGTTTCAAGTTTTAAAATGAAAATGTTGCTTGAAAGTTCAATCTTCATGATACATCCAGAAATAGGAAGTGGGATATGAAAGTGGCATTGGTGGAAGTAGAGGTAATAGCAAGTAAGAGAAAGATCGTGTTCCACTTTGAAAGCATATAACAAAACCTGAAAAGGCTCCAGGAGGTGAGGGCACTTGGCATTGGAAATGTTGGTCAATTCGGGGTATTCTTCTAAAAGCTATTGAAAAGGTTGGTCCCTAAAATGTAGTACAAGTTATAACCAATAATGCACAACTCGCAAGAGTGCAGGCGACATTGTGGAGAGAGCATCCCCACCTTTTGGAATCCTTGTGTAGTCCATACCAATAACAAAAAAAAAAAAAAAAAAAAAACTCGTTATGGAACCCGTCATATTGCATTATAGTACCTAACGCAAACCTAATGGCATCTAACAATCGAAAATAATGCAACACATCTTAACAGCATTTTTTACTTTTTTTTTCATGTTATGTTATATCATGCTTCATCATTTGCTATTATTATTTTAGTAGTTTTCATATTGTTATGGATTATTTGCTCTCACAATTAGCTACTATTGTAGTTTCTTCACTTATTTATTGTTTACTTCTTTGATTGCTTAAATAATTACTAGCTTGCATTGTGATTGTTTGCCTATTTAGCTTATTATAATTCCTTTTCGGTTACTGGAATTTCTTGTTAATTCTGTTGAACTCTTAGTTGAACTAAAATAAATAATTAAAGATTAGATAAATTGAGCATTACAAATTATAGCAACAGTGATAACAGAAACAGAAATAGATAAAGTTGAAATTTTATTTCTTTCCTGAAATTACGATTGCAAATATAATTTATGAATGAAACTTATTAGAAACTTAGAATAGCTTCTACATATTATAGTGATTTCATATTTTTTTGAGATTTATTAATTTATTTTTCTATTTATAAAAATTTTTACATATAGATATATATTTAATTTTATAGTTTTACTGAATAAATAGAAACTTGTATAACCTACGTCATGCGTACACTATATGCAACGTAACTTAACAAAGGTAAAATGTTATATTGTTGTTATCGCTATTTTAAAGATTGGTGCATACACCTTATCTTGCTCTCAAAAAATTATTTGTGGAGAAGAACACCGAGGGAGTGCAGTCTATGAGAAAAGTCATTGGATTACTGAAATCAACGGGGTTGTTGTGCTTATTAGGAATTTCATTATGAATATTCCATGAGACTACTCATGTCAAATCAAAATGTGAAGTTAAAGATCGTTGTATTTGCCAACACTATTTAAAACAATTTGGCTACAATCTACAACACCACCTGCAAATTGTCAACACCATCATTACTTAATTCACTCCACCCCCTCATACCATTATCCAATTTGTGCTTACCAATTTATGGTGCGTTCACGATCCATATCATTATTACTAGGAATCTGAAAAATAAAAGGGAACTAAAAACTAGTTGATTCAATAAACTTTTTGATGTATTTAGCTTTAGTAATTAGTCTTTTGTTATCTACATGTACGTTAACAATATATGCATATTTGTTGAAATGACTTTAAAATGCTCTCAGTAGTATCATAATCCCAAATACCTATCCCATTAAGTTTACCCGCTACATATAGTGTGCCACTCAAAGTCTCATATTGCGTATGCGTACCATGAATAAAGTAGTAGCATATAGCATACCCATACTATAAACCAAGGTGTACCACGAGCACAATGACACTTCCCAGCCTAACTATATCAATCCAAGCTGTAAACAGGGGCATAACCCAGTGTACGTCAAGGGGCAGCCATCCCCAAAGAAAAATAAACCCAAGTACCCACAGCCCCCTCCATTCTTTTGATAAAACTAATGATTAATTATAAATAATCTTTAAACTAAAACATGAGCATGTGTTAGCTTAGTTGATCGAGCACATGGCTTTATCCATGTGGCCTTCGATTCTTCAAACAACAAGTTCAGTAATAATTATCTTTTTTTTAATTCTTGTTATATTTAACTATCAAATTATGTAGTTCAAGTCTTGAAAACAATAATCTTGCTAATAATTAACTTTTTTTTTAAATTTCTATTACAATTAACTCTCAAATTATGCATGTTTTTTTAGAATTCATATTTGTAAGGCACTATATGTAAGAAAAATTGCTAATAATTAAAATTTTAAATTCTTATTGCATTTAACTCTCAAATTATGCAGGTTTTTTTATAATTAATTTATATAAGGTTCTACATGTAAATTTTTTTGAAAATTTATTTTTATAAGGAACTAAATGTAAATTTTTTTGCTAATAATTAACCATTTTAATTCTTATTTCATTTAACTCTCAAATTATGCAGGCTTTTTGTATATTCATTTTTATAAGGCACTATATGTAAACCTTTGGACATATAAAATGCTGTAAATTTCAAAAATCTTGTCAATAGTGAAATTGTATAGTCTAAATAGATCGAAAAAAAGAATACGAAATTAAAAAAAGAGGAATTTTACGGTCATTGGTTCGATTCCCATATAAGACAAGTTGTTGGATAATTATTTTTGAAACTTTATTTTAACAAGTTGTTTGAAAGTTATTTTTAAAGGTTTATTTTCCTTGTTCAAAATAAGTTGGTTGATAAATTTTTAAACCGTATTTTCCTTTTTTGAAAACATTTCAGTTATATTGTCTCCCTTTAGATAATATCTCACTTTCTTAGCTATATTGGGTTTATGTGTGTGTGAGGATCCACTAGTTTGTTGTCAATAATTTTGAAATACGCCAACAATTTTGCCCCCAGTTTGAATGCTTGGGTCCATCCTTCGCCCTAGAAATGCTGCAATACTGCTCACAACCAATGAAATAGTTCATCATGTAACTCGGTAAGCATATAATGAGAAATATATTTTCTAACACGACGTAAGACAACTCCATCAAGCGATTTGAATTGAACAAAGACCTGAATTCTTATGTTTGACCAACTCTTACTTGGTAACCATACCAGTCAACATATAACATATCATACAGTGTATTCATCAGAAGTCCATCTCAATGTCGGAACACAAAACATATGGCAGCGAACAAAATTCGGAGGAGCCATCCAAACTGCTAGCTCCAGGTAATTAACATAATCACAAATTTCAATCACCATATCAAAATTGCATCTTTAGCTTACTTTCCAAAAATCTCAAGAACCCTAGCTAGATTGAACGAATTGATCGTAGGATGAGGTAAAGAATCGGAAAGAGAGGTGACGACATGAGGAGGGGGTAAGGTTACCTCGGAGGTGCTCGAACCGAACTGGAGGAGGCCGGTCTGGCCGCCGGCGGCGGCGGACTTGCTCTTGAGCTCCTGGATCTTTCGCCGCTCCGCCTCCCGCTGCTTCTCCAGCCTCCTTATTCTCACCGCGTCCTGGGCGGTGCCCACATACCCATCCCCCATCCCCGACATTGCTCTGCCCCTCCTTCTTCAACCCGATTCGATATGAGAGAGAGAGAGAGAGAGAGAGAGAATTTTTCGTGCGAAGGGGGCAGCGTCGGAGCCGATGGGAGACTAATAGGGGAACTTCCAAACGGGCACAACTTTTTTCCTGGTGAGCCACTTAATAACTTCCAAAAATATCTAAAGTTTACCCTAAAAAAAATTTTTCCATTTTGTCAAACCCCCTTCTCCCGCTCCAAGCCTCCCGCTCCGTTCCCATTCGGACTGACAGTCCGAAAAGGGCCTTTCCTGTTCGGACTGAGAATCCGAACGGGCCTGACTAAGAGTCCGAACGGACCAGGCCTGTTCGGACTCTCAGTCCGAACAGAGAGGCCTTGTTCGGACTGTCAGTCCGAACGGACCAGTCCTGTTCGGACTGACAGTCCGAACAGGTCTCCCTTGTTCGAACTGTCAGTCCGGACAGGGGCTTGCCCGATCTGCTACTCCGGACACCTCACCTACTATATTTATGTAATAAACTGATATATCATTAATTTATCCAATTTAACGTCACTTTACGGACTTATATTAACAACTAATTATACATTATTACAAAAATATAATGAATGAAGCAAAATGATGCAATGATACACTGATACACCGACACAATGATTAACTAATACACCGATACAATAATATATGGATAAACTAATTCATCGATATGCCGATACAATGATACACTACTACACCGATACACCGATATAATGATACACTGATACATCGATATACCGATACAATAATACACTGATACACCGATACAATGATACTCCTGATACACAAATGCAATGATACTCCTGATACACCGATATAACGATACAATGATACACTGATACACCGATACAATGATACAACAATACAATAACTGATACAATGATATAGTGAAAATTATAAACAAGGTCCCTTACGTATAAAACAAATAAGATCACATACAAATTAAAGAAATAAGATCAAATACAAATGTAGTGTATATATTCCTCGAACAAAAAGCAAATAATAGGGTTCATTACAAACAAAAATCATATATTCTACAAATTCTTCAAAATGTTTGAAAAAAACAATTACAGCAACCACTTGAAGTTCCTTACAACATCCATATCAATACACAACTAATATAATCTAATCACTGTCTCCTTATCTTCCTCGGGGATTGACGTCTCCTTCTGCTTCGAGACATAAATGCTGTATCGGGTGCATCAGGAGTGGATTGATCTTGTCTTTGTTCCTCTGCTTGCTCTTCTGGTGGTTCTTCTGATTGGTTCTTCTGTACATGTAAGTATGAACTTACAAAGTAAAATTTGCTACAAATATCTTTTTTTGTCTATTTTTTTTTTATTGTAAGATAGTATAATATTAAATTTTAAAGACACTAAAACCGTCTTTTGCAACTTAATCAACCATTAGGATAATACCATCAAACTTCATAATTAACTAATAAATTTTAATACTAACGTTCATGATTATAAAAAATAACTAAATTTCGCATATTTTACAATTGGAATTACAATATTAAATTTTCTTAATAATTATAATCTAAATATTAAAAATTAAAATTAACAAAAAAATGCTACAACTAAACTTGCTACATCATCCCCTCTTCCTCCTTCCAAACCCAACAAAATCACCAAACACTAATATTTGAAGAGTTGTTTAATCCAAAAATAATAAAAACTAAATTTTAAAATAAATATTACTAAATTTGGAAAACTTACTTAGTAATGGCGGGAAGACGGTGACGGGACCTCTGCGGCGGCGGCGGAGGAAGCTAGGCGGCGGCGGCGGCCTGCAGCGGCGTGAGGGAGAGTAGCAGGGGTTTAGAAATGGGAGAGAGAGAGAGAGAGAGTTGGAAGGAGAAATGAGGAGAGAATAAGGATGGAGAGGATGAGTGGAAGTGGGAGAGAATGAGTGGAAGTTTGGGTTAGGGTTTGGAGGAGAAATGAAGAGAGAAGAGGAAGAGAAGAGGAGATATAAGGGGAAGGGCATTTTGGGAATACAATATGTGCTTACTAAGAAATTTTCCTTTTTAGCAAAAACTTACTGGGCTCAGTAGGAAATCTGGACCCACTAGGGAAAAAGTTGTGCCCCTTTAGAAGTTCCCGACTAATAGGTTTGCAAATGGGTCGGATTCGAATCCGATAAGCACGATCCGAACCCAACCCGACCCGGATATTAGAAATTTTTCCCTTTGGGCTTGAATTCTTGTTTGGATTGTTTATTTTTGTCCAAGATTATTTTGTATTTGAACGATGGCATTTGATAATTCATTTTCGTTGAAGTGTGTATATATTTGTTTTTTTTTAAAATGACAATGGATGTTCAACCCTCCTATAATTACTAAATTTACATGAATGAGTGAAGAAATGTAATTACCACTTAAATTAGTTAATATTTTTCTAATCAAACTTAAATTAGATCTACTTGAGAGAGAGAGAGAGAGAGGATAGTTGTTAATGTTGTTAATAGGCTTGAGATAGCTAAGCAGTAGATCTCTTCCTATTATTATCTAACACAAAATTCTGATTTTAACTATTGTTTAGTCATGATTGTCTAACGGTTGTAGTCAGAGCATTGTAATTGACTTTTAATCATAATATAGTTTCTTCTTCTATTTTTTTTTTCCACGTTAAAATCTATGTGTTAGTAGTGAAAATTTCTAAGTAAAAAAGGACTTTCCACAACAGAATGTGGATCTAACTCAGTAACTCCGCGTTGGCTATTTTAGCCTCGCATTTGAGCAAAATGCGGAGGTATTCAATAGTTTCGCGTTCTGGTTTCTTAGCTCAGCGTTTTGATACGATTAGCTCCGTGTGAGCAGATAACCAGAATCATAAATTGATTGAGATTAAAATTTAGGCTTATCCAAATATCCCAATTAAGTCCAATCAGAACTCTAAATTAAGAGATTTAAATCAAAACTAAGATATTTGATTATAATCCTTGATGAATACAAGTTCTATTTAAATAGAAACTCTCATATTAACCTAAGACTATAAATACTCTTTTGAAGAAACCCTAGGGATCTTTTTTGGAGCATCTTAGAGAATTCGAGTTATGCGTAAGAGGCTTGAATTCGTGAAAATCAGCAGAGAAGATCCAAGTCGACCGTCATCTTCAAGAGAGAAGATCATTGTCGTCAGATCGTCAAAAGGAGCTACTAATTAAATCCCATCGCTATGAGATCCCACGTTTTTATTGTAAAAGAGCGATAAATATAAATCCTCTCGTTTGTTCTTTTTCTTATTCACTTTCATTGTAATTAAGTTGTATTTAATGGAAGGAAGCGACAATTTTGCTGCGAACAAACTGGCGACCACAGTGGGAGAAGTCTCTTTCACCAAAGAAGAGAACGTGGCGCAATCTGACGTTGAGAGGATCGGATCCGACGTGAACATGCTAGTCGTAGAGATCGACCAACAGAAATACGAGGAGTATCTCTCCTCTGAGTCAGGTAACCTGACCGAAACGTGAAGCTATCATCGTGTGCGCTCCAATACCCGAGGATTGGGTAATCGGGAATCCACCGTTAATCGGGGATCCTTGGAGACCGCGGCCATAGAGCCATCGTTTTGGCAGGAAATCCTAGCAGAGGATGGCCTCTTTACTGCCGAGGAAAGCTTGGGAACTGGATTGACCAGAACCCAACTCCGAAACAGAAATTGGAGAGTTAGGCGAAAGGACTTAAAGGCCGCGTTAAACGCGAGGTTATTCAGGCAGCAGAATGCGAGGCTACTGTATCTCGTAAACTGACTTGCGTTAATCGCAAGATCAGTCAATATCGTGTCAAACGCGAAGCTGCAACTTGCGTTAGTCGCAAGGACAAACCAGCGTGTGATTCTCCACACGAGGCTGTTTTATCTGGATCTGAAACCAGAGAAGCTCGCGTTACTCGCGAGGATAAAATACTAACAGAGTCAGTGTGCGATGGTGATTCTCCACGCGAGACTAAGACTCAGCTTAGCGTTAAACGAGAAACCAGTAAGACTTGCATTAATCGCAAGGTTTCCAGTACTCGCGTAAAACGCGAGGATAAACTTCCCTTAAAGCCAGCGTGCGATGGTGATTCTCCATGCGAGGCTAAGACTGAGCTTAGCGTTAAACGCGAAACCAGTAAGACTTGCGTTAATCGCAATGTTCCTTACCTTCACGTAAATTGCGAAGATGATTGGCAAATTTGCGTTAAACACAAAAATCGCGCTAAATACGAAGTTATGACTTGCGTTAATCACAAGAATAAACCAGCGTGTAAGAATTTTCTTCCACGTGAGGCTAATATTTCAGAAGATAAACTTCTACAGAAATATCAAGCCAGCGTGAAACGCGAGGCTAACGTATTAACACGCAAAGCTAGTTTTCAGCCTCGCGTTTTAAAACGTGAAGCTAGTTCTCAGCTCCGTGTAAATCAATTCGAATACAAAATCAGAGTTGATCATCACACTAGTGGACCAGAACTCGACTCTAATGATCTCAAGAAGTTTCAGTGGGCTCCTGGACCCTCTTAACAGGTGAATGGACCCCTCAACTCCATATCTAAAACCACTGACCTCAAAGAATACTTAATCAAGAAACAGAGTATAAATCAAGTTCAGTCTGAACTTACTTGTCATTGCCAGCAGCTTATGACAGCAGTATCTGCTATAGTGGATAGTTGTTGCTGCAGCAAGAACAAGGTATCGGTGTTCGACCGATTAACTGAGTCAGACAAAAACCCTGCTAAAAAGACAAAAACTGCTCCCCGAGAAAAAGAATGTAGAGTTGTAACTTCTAATATGGTCGGAAAGAGAAAAAAATCATAGAAAGGAATAGTGATTCAGAATCAAGCGATGAAAAATCTCATCATTTTACCCGATTTAAGTCAGGTGCTATCCCGGTCTGAAACTATAAGAAACTTATGAAAGGTTTTTATGACGACGATAGTGACAATTCGGCCATAGTTTCTCCTCGTTCTTCAGCATCGTCTAAATTGCAGAAATCAGCATCACATATGATGGATAGATCTGACGATATCGACCAAAGATTTGAGGTCTAAGAACAAATGATCCGAGATCAACAAAAGACGATCGAGGATCTTAAAATGATGCTCTCAAAAGTGATCGAAAACACTCAAAAAATTGTCAAGGATAACGCCAAGAAGGGAAATGAAATTCCGTTCAATAAAATGAACGAGGAAAATAAATAAGAAAAGGCTCACTCGATACAGAAGATAAGGATAAGTATTCTTTTCACGACCCTCGAGAAGTTACAAAGCCAACTCGAGGCGTTAATGCACAAAAAGGAGTTGAAGGAATCAAGGATTTCAAGACCATACCCGCCTGAATAGGATTTGGCACCATACCCTGAAAAATATAAACCCCTCAAATTGGAGCCATATGATGGGAAATGATCTCCCAGTCAGCATATTTACCACTTCTTGTCTTAAGCAGGGCATTTAATGGGCAATGACCCAGATGATCAAGGTATTTGCAAGTACCTTGCGAGGGCCTGCCTTCACATGGTTTATGTAGCTTCCCCCAGGTACTATCAATACCTGGTTTGACGTTGAGAAATAATTTCTCACATGTTTCTTTGAGGATGATACCGAAATATCGATTCATTCTTTCCTCGCAACAAAGCAAGGAGAACAAGAAACGGTAAAGGACTTTATAGAAAGGTTCCGAGAGAACTCCGTGATTGCAAATACGGAATGGTCCAGGAAACTTTGATAGAGACGTGTCGGCATAATCTCAAAACCAACATGCTCTTGAAGATGGGGGTCGTAAAGTCTAAGACTTAGAAGAATTTGCTCAAACAGGAGAGCAAACCGAAGACTTGATCCGCAGAGTTGAAGAATCTCGCGGAGCAAGGAATCTGGAGAACAATAGACCGCACACACAAAGCAATAACAAAAACAAGAGGAAAGTGGTAATGGCGTCAGAAGCCGCTCCACAAAAGACGAACTCTCCAAACCCGAAGCTCCAAAATCAAAAGGGCACAAGACAGAATAGGCCCCAACAAGAAAGGACATACACTTTTAGAGCGGAACATACACCTACATTCTTTCATCTGCTCCTTAGGAAGGGAATGCTGAAACTTCCAGAAAATAGGAAACTAGAGGATGCTGGCAAAACCAACGACCCCAACTATTGTCTCTACCATAGGAATGTCGGATACCCTACCAGAGATTGTTATTCTCTGAAGAACAGAATCCAAGCATTTATAGAAGCTGGAATCTTGACGCTAAAAGAGGAGCAAAAGAAGGTCACTGCCAATATGACAACCCTAGTGGTAGGAACCCATGAGTTCCCGGCGGGGTGACTCCAATACCAGAGGGGAAGCTGGTCATGAAAAATCAAGACCCACATAAGAAGGCACAAAAAGGACTCGTCCCGTAGCTACACAAAGAGGGGAAGTCATGTAGGTCCATTCTGATCTATTACAGGATGAACAGTGGACCACCTCAACTAGCCAGAGGAAAAAACGGACTAATAATACTATTTTCGCAAAACTAAAGGAAGAATACAGAGTCTCGGGAGCCTTCACAGATTCTGAAGAAGAGCCCGAAGTTATGGCCACTCATCAAGATGGGGCTGGCCCTTCCGGCACTCCCGGTAAACCATACCTAAAAGATTATACCAGAGTAGACCCGAAGAATATATACGAGGAACTCGCGAAGCCTGCAAAACAAAAGGGGTTTCGTTTCCAGAAAAATCATGCAAGAGATGAAGAAACCAAAGAGGCTGCATTTAAATTTGATATAATAGCTCAGCTGGCCATTATCCCAGCTCGAGTCACGCTTTATGAGTTGCTGCGATTATCAAAGTCAACTCGTGAAGCATTAAGAGAGGCCTTGGCAGACTCTGGGTCATTCCTAACTCAAATTGTCGAGCCGGCCGACGAAGAACAGGAGTCTTGCCCCTGCTGTCATCAAGTGAGGAGGCGGGTCCCGCAGATTACTTTCTCTCCAGAGGATATGCAGGTAAGGAATATAAAGCATAATGGCCTTTATATTTCACCGGATATGTCGGATCCACAAAGGTGGACTATATTCAAATCGATCCAGGCTCTGCATTAAGCGTCATTCCCAGAAGACTGATGCAGCTATTGGGAATCTCTCTCCATCGTCTGACACCAACAAATACTACGATATACGGGTTTACGCTAATGATAGCTGTCTCTTTGGAAAAATCCGACTTCGATATCAAATCGGAGATCTAAGGACGGAAGTTACATGTTATGTTATAGACGCAGACATGTCCTATAATATTTTACTCGGGCGGTCATGAATACACGCCTATATGATAGTCCCATCAACTCTCCACCAATGCATGAAATATTGCGATAAATAAGGAGAAGTTCGGACACTAGTTGCAGATAGAAAGCCATTCAAAGGACTAAAAAACTACTTCACGGATGCTATGCTCTACAAGCCGGCCCACGAAGTCTCCAACAGTAATTGCAAAAGGCCTCAAGAACCCGACGAAAGCGGGAACGAGGCGGATACTGAGTACGAATCTCCCGAAGAGGATGATGGGGGTGACTATGAGATAAACCCTCACATAGATTTTAAAGTGAAATGAGATAATAATGTAGCCAATATAGCAGAGGATGAGTGGATTATTAATGAAAATATAAAATTAGTCTACGAGCCTACTGTAGGTACAGAATCTGAGCCTTTTTGTACTTCCACCGAAGCGGATGGCATATTCGAACTTGAAGTTCTTGTGGCATACCATTTGCCACTCAGGTCATCTCTCCTCTTCGATCAAACATAACTAAAGGACGAGGTCATTTCTTTAAAGTACCTCCGCGACAAGTGTCGCAAAAACCCATAGTCTTCGGAAAAAGCGATCGCGTCACCTAACCAAAGACAAAGTAGTGAAAGTGATGAACAAATATCACCTCAATTTCACCTATATGAACAGAAATCTTGACGAATGATGGAAAAGATGGGTTATAATTTTACCCAAAACAGGGATTGAACTTTGGGAAAGGGTGACGAAATCCTATACCCTCGTTTAGACCAAGAGGGAAAAGTCCAGACTATTATCAGAAAACTAGAAGGGGGTTAGGATATGTGTCCACTCCTCCCTCTCCGTCATATAGATACGGAGAGAGCTCTTCGGCCGATGGAGATTTTTATCCGGTAGATCATGATTCGGATCTAAGTACTGGCGCTTGGTTTCAATCTCTAACAGCAAACATGGTTTTAGCCACACTAGAAAGCGACGAGGAACCAATTGATGTGCAAAATGATTTCTGGACAAAACACATGGACACTCTCTGGGACGTCCGCTTTGAACAACGTGACCCGCCTACGGAGGATAAGCTAGTACAAGTTAATATGGGGACGGAAGAGAATCCGAAGCCCATTTTTATAAGCGACACACTAACTCTCTTGGAAAAAGACGAACTTATATCCCTTATCAAAGAGTACATAGATGGGTTCGCATGGAGCTATGAAGATATGCCCGGACTTGACCCGTAAATCTCCACACACCGGTTAAATATTAAGGAAAATGCCAAGCCAGTCAAGCAACAGTAAAGGCATTTTCGACCGGAATTGATGGAGGCAATAGTCGCTGAGGTTAATAAGCTTATGAGATCAGGATTTATCCATGAAGAGTAACATCCTGATTGGGTAGCTAATATAGTGCCAGTTCGTAAGAAAAATGGAAAGATCCGGATATGCATCGATTTTCAGTATCTAAACACGGCATGCCCCAAGGATGAATTTCCACTCCCGATTACCGATGTAATGACTGATAACACCTGCGGATACGAGAGGATGTCCTTTATGGATGGCTTCTCAGATTACAATCAGATTAAAATGCACCCGAATGATGAAAATCACACGGCTTTCAGAACACCACTGGGGGTATGCTGTTATACAGTAATGCCCTTCGAGCTAAAGAACGCTGGTGCCACCTACCAACGTGCAATGAGCATTATATTTAAAGAATATCTGCGCAAAACGGTAGAGTGTTATGTGGAGGAGTTGGCGGTCAAAAGCAAAAGCAAAGAAAATCACCTTCAGGATCTAAGAACAGTCTTCAATCTTATGCGAAGACATCACTTGAAGATAAACCCTGCCAAGTCCTTCATGGGGGTGTTCAGTGAAAAATTCTTTGGATTCATAATTACTTCGGAAGGAATTTTCCTTGATCCCGAGAAGGTAAAAGCTATCAAGGAGATGTCACCCCTCGCAATCTTAAAGAATTGAGAGGGTTTTAAGGAAAACTGGCCTATATCCGGCGCTTTATCTCTAACCTATCAGGACGATGCCAACCATTTTTCAGACTCATGAAAAAAGGGGGTTTCTTTTGTATGGGATGAGGCATGTCAATAGGCGTTTGACGATCTCAAAGAATACCTTACCAAACCTCCCGTCCTCATGGCACCCGTCCCTGGGCAACCATTCCTCATATATGTAAGGACCATGGATAATGCGTTAGGAGCATTACTTGCTCAGTATAATGAGCACGGCCATGAACACACCCTTTATTACTTAAGCCGGACAATGATCAGGGCCGAATATCGGTATACTCCGATTGAAAAGGAATGTTTAGCCCTAGTATTCGCCGTTCAAAAAATGCAACACTATCTTTCAGGGCAAACAATTCATATCATGTCACGGGTTAATCGCTTGAAAATCTTAATGACCAAACCAGGGTCTTTAAACGGCCGATTGGCGAAATGGGCATTATTGCTATCGCCATATGATATACACTTCGTTTCTCAAAAAGCAATGAAAGGACAAGCGATCGCCGATTTCCTAGCGGACCATCCAATTTGGTCCAACTCTAAACAAACGTCAGAGGTTAACACAACTAGTAAAGAACAACCATGGCAGATGTTCTTTGATGGTGCTGCCAGACGGTCTGCTGCTGGAGTGGGGGTTGTACTGATATCCCCACATAAACACATACTGCCTAACGGTTATTCATTAACAGAGCCGTGTACAAACAATGTGGCGGAATACAACGCACTCATTATTGGTTTAAAAATGGCTCTGCAACTGGGGGTGAACTATCTAGAGGCATATGGAGACTCTAGGCTCATCGTCAACCAGATGACGGGTAAGTATGAAGTCAAACATGAAGCCCTCATCCCCTATCATCATCTAGCCATCTAGCTAGCATGATATTTTGAACAGTTTTATATCTATCACATATCTCGGAACGAGAACGTCTATGCGGATGCCCTTGCCGCACTAACTGCAATATTGGCAATCCCACCAGGTGCGGCTAAAAGTATCGCTATTGGTAGCAGAGAACTTCTCCATCCGGATACTGTATTTTAAACCAGGAAAGTGTGCCAGACAGGCTTAACTCTGGAACCCCGTGATTGGCGATTTCCATTTGTGGATTATGCCTTATATGGGATGTTGCCAGAGGACCCAAAGGAACCCGTCTCGATAAAGAGGAAGGCCCCGAGATTTTACTATGATCATACGCTTCAAATTTTATACAGAAAGTCAAGTGATGGTCTCCTGCTACGCTGCATATCAAAGACAGAAGCAGATGAAGTGCTGAGAGAAACGCATGATGGAGTATGTGGAGCTCACCAGCCCGGTCCAAAAATTGGGGACCGCATAAGAAGGTTAGGACACTACTAGCCGAAGATGATTACAGAGGCAATGGCGTACGCTAAACGGTGCAATAAATGTCAAGTACATACTAATTTTATTCATCAGCCCCTAGAATACTTGCACAGTACCATTGCTAGTTGGCCATTTGAAGTATGGGGAATGGATATTGTAGGGCCAATAACTCTCCCGTCATCCAAAAGACATCGGTTTATTCTTGCAATGACTGATTATTTTTCAAGGTGGGCCGAAGCCATACCCATGAGAGAGGTAAAAACGACGAACGTGATTAATTCATTAAGTATCATGTCATTTACCGTTTTGGCGTCCCCTGAAGAATCATTCACGATAATGGACCGTAGTTCATCAGCCAGGGATTCTCAAGATTCTGTGATAAGTTCAGGATAAAAAATGTTGCTTCAATGCCAAGCAAATGGATTGGCCGAAGCCTTTAATAAGATTATTATTAAACTCCTTCGGAAGTTTGTCTCCTCCAACAAACGAGACTGGAATGAAAAGCTGGGAGAGTGTTCGTGGGCATATCGCACCACCGTTCACACCCCAACAAAAACTACCCCGTTCTCCTTGGTCTATGGAAGTGAGGTTGTCCTGCCTCTTGAAGACCAGATACCATCATTAAGCGTGGCCCTAACCACTAAGATGACGACAGAAGAATGCCATCAATAAAGATTGCGAGAACTAGAAGCGTTGGATGAAAAACGACTCCGGGCTCAACAGCAAATTGAGTTGTATAAAGCCCGAGTCTCGCAATCGTTCAACAAGGGCATTAAACCAAGGACCTTTAAGTAAGGAGACTTGGTTTTGGCTATTAAAATGCCAATTATTCTAACCCACAAGACTAAGGGTAAATTTGAACCCAAGTGGGAAGGACCGTTCATCGTCGAGACGGTATACTCTAGTGGAGCCTATCGCTTAATGAATCAGAATGGTGATAGAATGATGATGTCGATCAACGATAAATTTTTGAAGAAATACTATGCATAAAAAAAAAGATGATATTATTTACTATCACATCTGGTTCATATCCCTAGAAGTATAACCATCCACTTGTTCAAGTTACGCATATGAGCACTTGAACTTCTTTATCAAACTAAGACATGTACAATTAGGCGCCTCTGTCTAAGTTAATGATCATGACCCGATCATCCTGGTGTAAGTAGTTAAACGCTTTCACTAAACTATCATTTAGCTCTGTTCAAAGGCTTTACCGAGGTTAATAATTGTAACCTGGTCGGTATTAACAGTCTAAGTTACGCAAATGAGCCTTGGATTGTTTTTACCAAAACAATGAGCTATTTTATGACAAGTTATTTGGTTGTGCAAGGAAAATTTGTAGCCAATAGATAAAAAGAATCAAAAGAATGATCTTTATTCATGAATCAAAAGAATAAAGTTACAAAAAAATAATGAAATATATAAAAAAATTCGAATAATTGTTGAATTCTTGTTTACAAAGAATAAAGAATAAATACATAGAGGGAGTTATGGCTCTCCCAGAAGCGTCAACTTATTCGTCGACTCATCAATAACTCGACGACAAGTCTCCTCCACGGAGTGTTGAGCTTGCCGGCGCAAATCATCGTCATTTATTGCGAGTTGCTGGGTCAACCGCTGACAAGACTCTTCAATAGCACGGTTTCTTGTTATGCCCTCCTGCTCGAACTGCCCTTGTTGAAGGACCAGCTCTTCCCGTCTCCTGACGGACTCCCCTAGCCGAGACTCACTGGCTTCTAAAATAGCCTAAGTCTTAGCGATAGTCTTTTTGGCTCTCAGGATGGCTGCCTGGCTTCCCTCGATCTCAAAGTCCACCACCTTTCGCCCCCTGAGAATTGACTCCTGGCTAGTCTGTAGCTCCGCCAACTCCCACGACCATCCTTCTTCCTGTTGCCTTAGCTCCTCCTGTCGAGTCGTCAACTCTACTCGAAGCCGCGCCAACTCGATCTCGGTGATTGCTCCCACATCCACTTAGCGAACAGTGTTTAGAGTCTGCATCTGTTCTTCTAGAGCTTCTAGGCGGGCCCGGTAAGGAGCTGCTCGGTCACGTCCCCCGATCCTTTCAATATTGTCCAAATAACTGGACAACATTGGGCGTCCGAGAGCAAGAAAGTCTCTTCCATCCAGGATCATCCCAATACATCTTCTTAGTAGCCGCATAAAGTCATTACTATTGTGATTAAAGAACTCCTCAAGAGGATCAGCAGTGTCTAAGTTCAGAGCAGGCAGTACCAAGGAAGATGTCACCAGGGTGGGAGTAGCTTCTGCGGGAGTCGAGAGGAAGCTCGTCCCTGCACCAAACTCATGACATGTGGGACCAGTAAAACCAATAAAGACTTCGCAGAACTGGGAACCCGAACTGAGGTATCATCGATATCAAGGAGACGAGCAGCCCTGCCAACAGGGATGGATGTGGGTGTGTCTCCGCCTGAAGCTCCCTCAGTAGTAGAAGCAGCCTCAAACGAAAACTTCAAGTTATCTTCATTCCCTATCGGCAAACGAGTCGGAACAAGAGGAGTCTCCAGTGTTTCAGCAGCTACAACTGTCGATGGCGTTAGCACAGTAGGATGAGGAGTAGCGGGCATGCCAACGATGATGGGGAAGGTATCCTCAGAGCAGACCACTGGAGTTGGAGACAGTAAACTCGGAAATGGAGGAGCATCCTTGGGCACGACAGCATGAGTCCTATCATCACTCCCTAATTCATCAATGGGAGGAGTCGATGAAGGAACTGAGCATGGAGCCGGAGTGAAGTAGTCTGCATCAAACTCATTCGCAGAACTACCCAATCCGCCCACGGACCCAGTCTTGTCGGAGTAATCCACCAGCTCCTCGGACTCCACCCTGGTAGTTAAGCGCATGGGAGAATGGAGCTGACTACCTGCACCTCAAAAAGCAAACAGGAAGTGTTACATATATATATATATATAGAAAAAAGTTAGAATATAAAATTTAAACAGAAGAACCATACCAGGAGATACGAGTCCTGTGGTTGGACATGAGGGAGGAGCTGTGGTCGACTCCAGAAGCACACCCATTTAGCTACCCAGAGGTAGCGTCGTAGTGTGTTCTGCAGATCCTGTGGCCAGCGAGATCGTAGCCTCAGTAGCACTGGATGCTTCTGCAGGCCTGTTCTCTTCTAACGACCCAGATGGCAGAGTCGAAGCAAGCAAGTCAGTGGCGAACTTGACCGCTGCCTCTTCGGGGATCACTAGTGTTTCCCCAGCCAACTTTCTTTTCTTCCGAGCTGGCTCACCCCTTGCGGGCACGCGGCGTTTTACAGTCGGACTCTGGGAATGAGTCACGACAGGCTGGGGAGCACCACCAGCGTTGCTGTCGTCATCAGCACCATCATCACCATCAGAGTTACCTGCATCTGACGGATCGGCTGCTATATCTAGGAACTCGTCCATTCCCTTTACCCTCACTCTCTTGGCCCCTTGACAGCGAGAGTAGAAGGCCTCTATCTCGTTACAGCAACTGTACTTGATAGAGAAATTGGATACATCAGCATTTGTAATGCTGTACCAGGTGCAGAAACTCAAAGTCATACTCAAGTCTGGCACCTTTTGGGGCAATGTGAACTCAGCTCCGATTCCTCCAGCGACGAAATGGAACCAGCCCTATGCTTCTGCATACAGATTCCCTTCATACGCTAGCCCCTTGTTCGGATTTCCTATATAGAGCTGTGAATACCTGAATTGACGAGCAAATCGGCTAGGAATATATGGCTCTATATAGCACATAGTATCCTGCCTGTACACCAAGTGTCCGGGGCGAATATTTAGTAACCACCAAAAAGCCCCCGAAGATAAACTGGTAAAGTTATTGGTTCCCAGAATATCTTTAAATTTAAATCCATACTCTCCTCTAAGGAAATCTGGAAAGCAGCGAAAAATCTCATAATTCTGGTGGTGGCGGAGTGCTTTACGGATTACCGATATATAATTGCTCTTCCAAGTAGAGCACTCTTACTTCTCCACGAAGAACAGTTTGTCGATTGGGTTATAATCTGCAGCACTCATCAACGACGAGCAATGCATGACTAGCCACGTCATTAGGTATGTGTAGGGCATTTCCACCCTAGGGTGTGGTGTCTTCACCGTAGCAATTTCTTTTGCTGCTTTGCCCTTTCCAGCTTTACTCTTGTTCTTTTCTGCTGGCATGAAGCTGTTGCAGAGGGTCCGAAATCCGCTCTGGAGGTTACTGACCATTGCTAGCAGGAGCCCGAATGATCGTCCATAGGCCAATAGAGCGGTTGGATAGACAACGTTCTTGACAATGACTTCCATCGGTAATAAGGGGATAACACATCTCTTCAGCCATAACATTAAAATGCCAGCAAGAAAATCCTTCTCTGAAATAGGAAATTGGGCTTGATAATGGAAGCTCTGAAAGACCGTGTCAGGACTAAACCCTCCTTCATTTGACTCGGTCATATATGCTGTAGCCTCTAGGTTGGAGATACGCTCCTTCACTTCCTTAATACTAACAGAAGGGCGTCCATAAACCATAGGGAGACTCTCTTTCAGATTGATGAAGAGATAGTCTGCCCACTTCTTATGGCCGATTCTCTGGTTCCTCACTCAGCTAGATCGGCACAGATGTGATAATGACACATCATTTCCCAATAGGTTTGGTAGATATGTTCATCCCTCGCCTTTAACATCTTCAATTCTTCAGTAGTAGGGATGTATTCTTCATAAGGGACCTCGCCCATTGACAGCCCCGACACTTCGAACTTTCATGGAGAGTAAGTCCTAACTCACCCACTGGTGTAAAGAAGGTGTCGGTTTTCGGGTTGTACATTTCCAGCAGGCTGAACAAATGATAAGAACTTTGGGGCAAACCAAACTAGACGTTCCTGATGGCTTTGTATAAGCCAATCTCCTTTAAAGTTTGTTCATGGGTGTCCAGCACGTATTTGATAAGTCTGAACCACCACATGTTGCCCGAAGAATGAATCCATCCAGGCATTCTGAAATCTTTGGTAGGGTACTATCCACCCTTGGCCAAGAATTCGCTAAGTCTTATCTCGAGTTGGGACTTCACCAACGGGGTGCTCCTTAGTAACTCTGCATGGAATAAGCCCAGTAATATATCTAGGAGGACCATCTTGGAAAGCCCCATTTGCACCAAATTTGCCGGTTGTAACTCCGTCGTATTCACAAGTTAGCTCCCATTCTAACTCGCGAAGGGAGGACAGCCTCTGGAGATACACCAGAGGGTAACTTCGTTCCATATCGGGCAGGAACATCAACAAATCGCCGGTCTGATAGAGCCATTTGCCCTCTTCTTCAAACAATATCTCATCTGAGTGCTCCATCGCATTTAAAGAGGAATGTCGGCTTCTCCAATGCCTCTCGGTTCATGGCTTTAAAGGGAGTATCAGTAACGATCTCCCGTGCAGTAGCAGGGCTGTACCTGATTAATTTCTCCCTGCGCTCCCGCAAGCCCGGCTTGTATGCAGCAAAAACGATGGTGAAATGAAATTGGGTATTTGAGTCTGCACCTCCAACATAGCCAAAATGATGCCCTTGGGAGAGTGGGTCCACTGAGTAGCCAACTGCAAGAGAAGAATTAAGATTAGAAAAAGTTTTTACAAATCAAAAAAGTTTCTAAGTATAGAAACACGGAGTTAAAAGATAACTCCGCACGAAGCTAAGAAGATAGCTTCGCGTTTTACATGAGACGCGAAGATAAAATGATAGCTTCACGTTTGGATAAAAATGAAGCTAAGTTAATAACTCCGCGTTTACAAACGCGAAGCTAAATTTCATAACTCCGCGTTTACAAACGTGAAGCTAAATTTCATAGCCCCGCATTTTCAGACGTGAAGATAACGTGATAGCTTCGCATAGAAGAAAACCAGACGTCTTCTCCGTCTTCTCCAAACCATTCGGCCGGAGTATGGTGATTTCGCCGGTGAAAAAGGTGATTGGCCGGTCAAAACCAAGCCAAATCACTCCAAAATCGTTCTAAAGTATCCAAAAACAGAGGTTCTTACCTCCGATGGGCGCGACATGGACTGGCTAGCTGCTGCGGCCACTCCCTCGGCCGCTGCCGCCGCTGCTAGCGCCGGCCGCCGACGGTGAAGAAGAGCGCGAGGTCACGATCTTCTTGGGTGCCATTGATTTTGGAGAAATCGATGAAAAACTTGGTCGCCGGTTGCAGAGAGATCTGGTCGCCTGAGTTCTTGAAATTCTTCTAATGAAGTGAGGAAGAAGAGTTAGAACTCTATTTAAAAGAGAAAACTCGCCCCTTGGTATTCGGCACGAAAATCAGCGCAATTACTGAGCAGTTATCCATTGAAACGTGCAGCTATTAGCTCCGCACAAGTATACAAAACGCGAAGATAACTTGGTATTTTAACTTTACGTTTCAGTTTGAAGATCCAAAGTATTTTAAAATTTGCTAAATTCCAAGCCATTTTGAAAACTTTGGAGGGGGCTCAATTGGTAGTGAAAATTTCTAAGTAAAAAGGGATTTTCTACAACAGAACGCGGAGCTAACTCAGTAGCTCCACGTTTAGCTATTTTAGCCTCGCATTTGAGCAAAACGCAGAGCTATTCAATAGCCTCGCATTCTGGTTTCTTAGCTCTACGTTTTGATACGATTAGCTCCGCGTGAGCAGATAACCAGAATCATAAATTAATTGAGATTAAGATTTGGGCTTATCCAAATATCCAAATTAAGTCCAATTAGAACTCTAAATCAAGAGATTTAAATCAAAACTAAGATATTTGATTATAATCCTTGATGAATACAAGTTCTATTTAAATAGAAACTCTCATATTGAGCTAAGGCTATAAATACCCTTTTGAGGAAGCCCTAGGGATCTTTTTTGGAGTATCTTAGAGAATTCGAGTTACGCATGAGAGCCTTGAATTCGTGAAGATTAGCAGAGAAGATCCAAGTAGGCCGTCATCTTCAAGAGAGAATATCATCGTCATAAGATCGTCAAAAAGAGCTACTAGTTAGATCCCATCGCTACGAGATCCCACGTTTTTATTGTAAAAGAGAGCGATAAATATAAATCCTCTCGTTTGTTCTTTTTCTTGTTCACTTTTATTGTAATTAAGTTGTATTCAATGGAAGGAAGCGACAATTTTGCTGCAAACACTATGTAGTGATCTGCTTGATTGGTTGAGATTGTTTACTGTGCTTGTCTGATTGTTGGTTAGTGATTTATGGTTATCAGTCGAATATTCTGCATTTTTTTCATGTAAAAACAACAAGAAAAATGATTGCTACTCTAAATGCATATGCAGGTCTTGGATCTGAGTTCTATTTGTCAAATAATGTGGCTAAAAGATTAGCCTGTTAGACAATTTTCTTTTATCTAAGTTTGGCCTAGTGTAATTTGTCATTAAACAAATAAAAACTAATTTTAGTGAAAATCACAAACATTAAAAGAGTTTGATAATGTTCAATAAGTATGTAATTTTTTTTCCTTATGATAAATATGGCAGCTTGGTTATGGCTTCTCTTGTTAGTAACAGTAATAGTGAACCAAATTCCCTTATCAAAAAAAGTGAACTAGTACAATTATATTAGCAATTTATATAATTGAATAGCATCACTCTGTTAATTTTTTTTTTAAGGCTGTTAAAATACAAAATAATTTTTCTCAACTCTCACCATAATTTCGGAGTTATGGTGCAGCGGAAAGGACTTTCATTATAGTATCAGAGCAACCCATTGCATAAAACCCAGGTTTCTATTAAAAAATGGGCCTACAATCTCGTATGACGAGATATTTTTGCTCTCTATGTGCGCAATCATGTGAACCTACAAACCATTCTCCAAAAAATGAAAAAAAAAAATGTGCACATGGCACAAGGGATATAATGGTTATATTGTACTCTTAAGTTCACTCTATATAATTCATTTATCATTTTCTCATTTTCAAACTAAACCGTTAACGAATATTAAGATCTCCTAAAATCTTATAACTTCCAAATCTATGAAAAATACTACAACTATAATTTTTCAAATTAAATTATCCAAACACAACCTTAGAACGACATTTACTGAAAAAAAGATAAATAAAACAGGCGAAAAAATTCAGAAAACAAAAACAAGAAAAAGAAACTTAGGGAAATGAATAATATAATATTGGAACAACAAAAGAATTATTTCCAATAAATACAGCAAATGGATACAAAAAAAAAAAAAAAAATCAGATGTTACATACCAAAACTTTTTTAAAATTGAAACGACAGGCTAAACCCTTCTGCATTCCATTACCGATTGATAATAGAACAACAACCATAAGGCACCTTACATATCAAAACTTGAGGACATCACTCATCAGACTATTAACATTAAAAAGAATGAACAATGTCTGTCAAAGTAGGTGTCAAAAGGCATTGCTACTTTCGCAAGGAGAAATTGAGAAACTTTCTAGTTTCATAACCTGCAAGCCATTACTGATAGATACCCAGTTCTTGCATCTCCATTAACTCCTTCTGCGGCATCAGTGTGTCTGAAAGGTTGAGGTCATGGTGTTGGTCGGCAAGGATCTTGTTATGATCATGGTTCTGGTCGACAAAGATCTGATCATGGTCATGTTGTTGGCCAACAAAAATCTGGTGATTGGAGAAGGTGGGTTGCGGCTGAGGAGATGGCACTGAGGCTGTGGTGGCTGAGGGAGCTGGCACAGGGGATTGAATACCCAGATGAAAGTTGAAGTGTTGTTGCTCTTGATATTGTGGTAGAAGTGATTCGTTGAGCGGGAATTGCTGTAGCCCCGTGTTATAGGTATCAGCAGGATTTACTGCTTCTCTGCTCGCACATTTTAGTCTCTCGACTTCATTCTTTAGTGCCACATTCAGTGCTGCAGAGAAACTGCAAGTTAGATTATGCACTGAAAGAGCAGATACTTCTTAAAGATAATATGTTGTTCCCCCTAAGGATTTATATGTAAATAGGAAAAATTACAGTTAAATTTTAAACAGTAATCATGATGATTATCACTTCGCATGTAAATAACTGCATTAGAATAGTTCCTTCAAACTTATTGCCAGAGAATCTACAGTAATTATAACTGTTGAAGTGATTTTTAGGTTTTGAATCTAAATCTTAGTAAGGATATGTAGACTTATTGATAAGTTGATTACAGTCAAGAAGTACGGCATTTATCAAATGATTCAATAGATATCTGATGGCAATGGGATAATTAATGGCATAAATGGATTGCTTGAGGAGGGCAAGATATATAATGAAGTATATTTTTGTTACCGCCCCATGAGGCTTGAATTAAAAAAGCAATGACTTAAAAAAGTTTGCAACCATGAGTAAATTGTCCTGCAAAGTTCTTGCTTCTCTTACAATACTAAAGCATTTTACTATTTTGCACAGTGAATAGTGAATCAAAATAAATATTTTTCAGCATAAAAAGTGGGTCCCCCCCGAAAAAAATAGAAAAAAAACATGTTCCACTAATCAGAGTTTAACAAAACATAACTTACAGATAGCTACTACATAATAAAAGTCCCTCGCTACGGAGTGGACCAAGCATAAAGCAATAATCCAAAAAAATAAGTTGAATTCATGTTTGAACATTGAGATTTTGAGCTAATTCACTAGTTCAAAATAATAAATTAGATGAATGAAACATGGCTTCAAAATAAAATACATGACAAGGGAATGAAATACATGATAATGGAATGAAACAAAAGATAGTCTCACATTAGTAAAAGTGTTGATAGTTTGTAGGCTTATATATAATTGTTTGTTCCATAGTATAGTTTATATAATAAGAGGAGAAATCTTGAGTACTACGTACTGCCTGTACACGTATGTGCGAGAGCGAATAGGTGTTTAGCACGCATTGGGCTTTTTAGTGGCACACTTGGCACTTCGCATCATCATGGGTGTTTAGGGCCCTTTAGTGGCGCATTTGGCACTTCGCAACATCGTGAGGAGCTGAGAAATCTTAGATTTTTTGTGCGAATCGGTTCGGATTGTCTCTATTGGGTACAGACTTGGATTCAGACTCGCCTGTTAAGATCCAAAGGTTGTTAGTCGTTAGGGTTTAAACTGAAAGGATCCGACTGTTAGAATCTAACGGTTTCTATTAAACAGTCATGTCCGTTAGTCATTAGATCGATTAGTCATTGGTCTAAATGCTTATAAATAGGCCTTGTCCAGTCTTATTTCAGACACAATTTTTTCCTTCTTCTGCAGACAAGAGTTCTCTGTCTCCAAACAAAAGTTCTCTATCTCCAGAAGTTCTGTCATGTTCTGTCCTGCATTACACCACGCAAAACCAGAGAGTACTCTTTAATCTGATTCGCCAGAGACAACAGGATTGTTGCTTCCTTTCTGTTGTAGAAAGATCGTTGCATTTTGAGAGACTGACGCCCACTAAAATCTAGAAGTATACCAGTGGAAAGTGAATTGGTCTTAAGGAGATAATGTTCAACGTTAATTTCGATCATCTTCCAACCTTGATCATCTATCAAACTATGATTATTTTTTGCATATAATCTTCTTTCAACAATAACGTATTCTAACTTAATTTACATTTATTTATACATATACATTGTTCTGTTTAGTCATTTAAACTAATAACTTATATGTATGTATATACACACACACACTCCTATATACATATTCTGTTTCTTTCATAAAACAATAAACTATTTTATTTAAATCAAATCAGATTTCATATCATTGTTATATATATATATATATATATATATATATATATATATATATATATACAGACACATACAATACGATAAAATTTAATCTTATTAATCTTATAACAATATCTAATCTGTCTTGTAAAGGCAACAAACTCCACTCGTGCAAGGTGATGTCTTTGAGGGAAAATGAATCAAGTAAATGTTGAGCTCCTATAATGTCTTTATTACCATGAATTCATCATATTTATGATATCTGCATGAACAAAGAGACAAGGCAAATTGAAATAACTTACATGATTAAGGGCTCCCTTCCAAACACAATACAAAAATAATGGTGATGAAATTACTGATTTTTGAATATAATAATTCTAATCTCTTTATAAAGTCCCAATTCCAACTTAAAATACCAGAGCAACCTGGTAACCCAAATATACAACTGTACAAGTGTTTTACATATGACATGTCTATCCAAAACAAGGCTTTAAATATCGAGTATAATGAATGTAATGACCCTTCTTTTTTTATAGTTATAAATAATTTAAAAAATAAATAATAAATATAACATTTTATTTTCTTTAACTCCTACACCTTTCATTTTCTTTAACCTCCTAAACCTTTCATCTTCTACAACTCCAAACATTTCATATTCTCCATTAATTCAACAATAAAATACCCATCTTTAATTCTAAAATTAAAATCTCTAGATTAAATTAAAATCTATCATATTCTAAACTCCCAATTCTAATCCTCCATAAACATCTAAATCAAAACACATTTTACTCATTCCTAAACATAATTCTCTAAAATTTTCTCTCTAGAATTCTTTCTTCCTCTCACCTCGCCGAAACCACCATTGAAGCTGCCGAAGGAGCCACTACCGGAGTTGCCATCATTAGAGCCACCACTTTGTCCAAGATGAACGCATTTCTCCTCATCTTTCCACATCTTGAATTCCCACTATTTTGTCAAAAATTAGTAATAAACTCCCTTATTTTCTTATTGGGTTAAACTATTGGGTTTTAGGAATAGTTGACCCATTATTTAACAACCCTAATAACTTAAGAATAATATTCATCATGTTATAAACCCAATAAAATGAAACCAAACCTATTTCCTAATTTCAGACCCGTTAAGATTAATTAACTTTAAAATTAATTTTTAGTGTATTATAAATATTAGAAAAAATTTCTAAAAATCATCTAAATTCATATTAATATATTTTTAATATTCTTAGAATATTTTTAATGTGTAGATTACTCCAGTGATCGACATTGAAAAATAAAATCTAGGTGAGTTCTTTTTAGACTTACTAAACATACTAGTTTTTTTATATTATTCCAATTATACCATCTAATTTGTAGATAATGAAATTGATATTACAAGTATTATTTTTTTATATTGTTAGAAATTAATTTGTAGAAAATAAATTTGTTACTACAAGTGCAGTCATTGACATTCCTGTTATTTCTTAATGTTATTAAAAATTAAATGAATATTTGTTAAATTACAGAATATAATTAGCTTTTTAATAGATCATGAAAAGGTTATAATCGTGGAAAAATATTGTTTGTGATATCATTTTATATCGGTGTCTAGAAAAGTTATCTTGTGTATTGGTTCTGTAATTAAGGAACGTGCAACACACGGAAAACCTCCCATTATCCATACACTTTCCTGATCGATATCTTTATGATGTCTCAAATCAGTAACTCTTAGATATAACTAATTGTAAAGTATAAACTGAACGGACTTTATAAATCATGTTATTAACAAATTAATAAAATCCAATTGAAATATTGTACATGATATAATCAATATATATGTTACGAAAACTAGAATTTAGACCTATATGAACTATACTTAAATAATACTGGGTTGGGGGAGAAACTGAATAATGGAAATATATTCTGTTTCAGCTGTAAATTTGTTAAGTTGTACAAATGAATATTTCGCACACCATGAATGCGTGATGATTTGCTGAACCATACCTAATTATAATTTCTGTTTGCTTAACGGTAGATCCGACTCAGCACTGGATAATTCATGTGACTATTTTCTGGATTTGTACAGGAAATAATCGAAACAATGGTATCCCATCAGTTAGTTTTTCTAATTACATGATATTCTAGATAAAAATACCCCTATTATAGAGTTGACTTCACTAAAATGATATTAAGATAAACTATGTCAATTGGTATTATTATTACAGATATCTCATTATATACTTTCTAAAACTTATGTTATTATTATGTTTGGATATAACAGTTATATTTCATATATTATTTTACGTATTCTATTTTGGTCGCAATCTGACAACATGAGTGTGCATGCCCAGACTTCCAGACGAATATACCAAACCTGATGCAGGATCTGGTATACGTTGAAAATCAGGTTGAAATCCAATAACAGATTAGAGATTCCTTCATTCTTTTTGTTTAGTTATATTGTATTTTGTTTTAATTGTATGTAAATTTCGTTTCAATAAGTGAAAAGTTAAGTTTTTATTGAATTTTTCTATCGTAATTACTGAGTATTACTATGGAAAATTTATTAAGACTTAAGTATATTCAAACCGAATATATTATCAGTATCTGTTACATGTACTCGTATACCGTATATCGGGAGCAGGGCGTAACAATGAATATACCAGACTAGAAAAAATTATAAAGGTTATCGTTATCGGGAAAATATTAAGGATATTTTTCAAATATCTCATGTCAATATCGGAATGTAAATATACATGCATATATCATAGAAAATAAATATGAATAAGATAATTAAAGCATACATCATTAAAGCTACATAAAGTATCATATATATACAAGTTGACGATATCCTTATCTCGAAAAATTGGCATCATATTTTGATTTTGGTGTCAAGAAAAAGTAATTTTTTAATAAAGTTATACATCTCACTTCTTATCCATAACATAAAAAACAATGAAAAATTAAAGCAAAAAGAAAAGATATAGCGGCTGCTATTTTGCATTCGATAACTCTTTCGAGTCCAAACCAATATTCGCTGCTATTTTTCCAAAAATTATAAATGAGGTGAAATTGCTTATATCATTGTGTTTTGTGTTCCGTAGTGCAATATTGGCCACAATATCAATATTGTGGCCGATATTTAAAACACTGATCCAACATATTAGAAATAAGATATAGAATTGAGTTCTTTGTGAAGATAGGAGAAACCTAGTTGAACATCCACTCCGTTTAAATTGATCTACATCCTCTAAAGGCCGCAAAGTACAAAATGATATGGTTTTAACTTTTTTTGTTGACGCATGAAGGGCACACATAGTGGACGACCTAGATGGCAAATTACTTAGTTAGAAGGTCTACAATTGTTAAAACCTAGCAAACATTGGTGCGCAAGAGTGACCATGACCAAATAGTTAGATCTAGAACTTATATGTTTAAACCATATATCTAAAGAACATGCTAGCTTCAACCATCCATTTTGTATTTAATTGATACACGATCAAAAATATATAAATCCTTAGATTTTTGGATTTTAGAAACTCTAAATGATGTAGATCAATTTGAACGATGTGGATTATCCACGTGAATGACCAAAATTTGCATTTGAATATGAAGGATTTGTCCCAAATCCTTCGGAAGAGAGCCAAGTCTATCCCTACAAAATAAACTAAATTATTTCAATATATTACAATCTGATTTAACACTTGTATACTAACCTCATATTACAAATACAGTGTACATGGTAGGTACAATGATTTTGAGTCCAACGCAAGAATAACTCGTGGCGTATATGATCATGTAACGAATTTCAAATAAGCAACAAACTATTGTCATAAGTAATAGAAAGGCAATCTTGGTGCCATGCCTGAATTCAGGCACAGACACGTGTAAATACTAAGTGATTCCTATATAGAGGGTGCAAAGTTAACAAGAAAGGCACAGACCTAATAAAGAAGGTTCATATAAAGCAAGCTTAGGGATGTTTAGACAAAAATAGGCTATTACAAATTTCACATTGATTGTTAATCACGTAAGCAACCTTCTTTACCCTGGATTGGAAAGAAATTGTATTGACAATGATCATAGAAGAGTAGAAAATAATAAATCAGTAGAATGGAACCTAAATTTCATTAAGTCTTATTGTCATAGGTATATGATCTTGGTGCCATCCTTCATTATTTTGTACTTTCCAAAATTCTTTAGCCAAACCAGGATCTTGTTTGCTTCAGCTTTTTAACTATCAACCTAATATAATATTGAAAGTTGAAACCTCACCATGCATACCGTCTCATTCATAAAATTCTCATTCTCTCTTCGTTCAAAATTTGTTCGCACATTGGATGACCTTTGCGTTGCCTTTACTTAATGAATTTTTAAAAAAAAACGTAAAACCTTCGTCATCTTGGATTCAAACAAATGTTATTGTATCAAGTTCTGCCTCAAATTGCACTATAACAAAAAGTAAGGAGTTTATAATATTTTGTGAGCATTCAATTAGGAAATGGCTTGATAGAAATTAAAAAAAAAAAAACAAATAGTTCAGTAGAATAAAAGAAATTGGCATCAAGCTCATGACCATTCATAAGCTCATTGACAACATGCAGCATGCTGCTAGCAAATATAGAATTATATAGGGTGCCGGCATTATAGGAAACTGCAACACGTGTGTGTATCCAAGAACAATTGGAAAGGGAAATTAGTCATGAGATAATAAAAAGATGTAGACAACTGGAAAAAAAAGTGCTCACCATCATGCAATTGAGCTTGATGCTCCATCATTTGTAGCCTTACTTTAAGCTCGTGATTTTCTGTTGCCAACCCACCTGTGTCCCTCTGAAAATGAAAAATACTACATTGGCAGCTCAATCACCTTTTGAACAAGAACCATGGCACGTTGAAGCAACAAACTTTATTTTGAGTTAATTGATTGGAAATAACATGTTCAAATATGATTCATTTGAGGAAATGAAATGAAATATATTTTGTTTTGCATTTGGAAGAATAAAGAAACACTTGATCAAGAAATCAAGCTTAGAGATGGCAGTTCAAACCTCATGTGCAAAGTGAAGGTATACAATTTTTGTTATAGTGCATGTTAAACAAACTCATACAACTGTCAAATGTGAAGATGATGATGTACTAAAAAGATAGTAGTAAAATTCACTTAACAAAGAATCATAACTGAGAAGAAATTAATAAGTTTCTTCCTTGGTTGATACTATGACATATGGTCACGTATAAGAAAGGGAATTTGGTTTTAATTCAGAATCTTCAATGAAGAAAGATAACTACCAAATATAAGTTATCATCAGTGTTTTTGCACCATATCATAATAACAAATGTAATAGTAACAAAACAAGTAGTAAATTCCATAGACTTCAAATGGGATAAAGAAGGTACTAATGTTTGATTCATATGACATTTATGTTGTTGCAATGACCACAGATTCCGTAAGAGAATCTAACTAAGCATTAAACCACATACTTTATGAAATAGCTAATAGATGCAAACCTGTAATAATGTGAGCTGCGCAGAAAGTGTTCTTGATTCAAATTGAAGGGATTGAACTCTCCTCTCGAGTTCTGAAATATAACGAGCTTTTCTTTCTTTTGATCGAGCAGCAGATTGGCGATTAGCCATAATTCTGTACGTGTTAATACATAAATAACTCAGAACAAGTTTGTATAGTTTCAAAATATAAATTTGCATCAATTCAAGGTTGGAGATCAAAGTCGTTTCAGATGGGAATTTTCCATATGAAATAGCATATACTGGACAATGTATTGGTGATATTAAACCATACAGTGCATTCATATCGAACCCAATATATACATACTAGATATGTAATATTGATAATTTTATTATTAAAAAGTGTAATTGATAACTTAAAAGGTGGCTGCAATGTCCAAGATGTAATCTATCAGCCAGAAAATGGCATACACACATGTAAAGACATTCAAGTACAGTATACTTTCATGCTAACACAACACGATAAAATGAATTATTGAACAAATTCAATAAGATATTCAAAATATAAATTACAGAAACAATTTAGGTTAAGAAACAATAATAACAATAGTGACAACACAAGGGCTAGAAAGTTGCAACAGTGTAGAGGCCATACTGGCAGCTACATCGAGAAGAGAAGTATTGGACCAAGTAACTACGAGAGGGAAAAAAAAGAAAGATGGAAGAAGATAAGCAAACCTTTAAGAAAAAGGTTTTTGAAGTCTCTAACAGTGTGAAGAAGTTGAGGCTTTCTGAAGCAGATCTATAGTGGCATGAGAGAGATTCCTCTCAAATTTTTGTCACTTAGATTAAGATAACCAGATGATTTAGCATAGGTCAAGAAATTGAGATTTTGCTCACGTACAACTAGCAATACTTTTGGGTATAAAAATTGAGCCCAAAGTCATTTGGAAGTTAAAATTCCAGTTTCAAGGCAATGAACCATACCAGCCGTTAGATCGGGATGATATATCATCGAATATCAGTTAGTATGCATAAAATAGTTAGAACCCTTTTCCATTATATTGTGACAAGTATTCTCACTGGGAAACTGTATCATTGTAGTTACTTCCTAAAAATGATATATCGACTGCTATTGTAATGATCCTACTTGTTATGTTTTATGTATTAGCTTACTTGTATTTCATTATATCGGTCCGGGAGGCTGGACACCGACATGAATGCAATATTGAGTAAATTAGTCATATCTTATGTTGTAGCCATCGGTTGATTTTTCAGAATGGTGCATTTGCACCTGTCTCATTTTTCTGAATTTTGGTGATATCTTTGATTTTTTGGCGGAGCCCAAAGAGTCAGGCCATTATTTTAATATTATTTCTTCCTATGGAGCCCTTTTTGCCTAGGTCAGCCTCCACTCTTGTCTTGAGTTACTCCACCTTCATGTGTTGACCTTTCTTTGACTTGTGTCAAGAGAGAGGTCTGGTTATGAAGATATACATATAACACATTTTATATTTTACATGGTCATATCCTCCATCCCTCCCTCACTCCCCATACCTTTATCAAATCCTTACCCACTTGGCTGGCCAAACATAGAGAGGATAGGTCTCTCTTCCTCTTTCATTCTTATTCCCTCACTCTCTTTCTCATTTCATTCTTCATCTTAATTTTCTTTTTCTTCATTTTCTTTTTTGTCCCCTAAACAAGAATAAGTTTCAAGCATCAACTCCAACTCCTTCACACTTCACCTCTCCACAAGACAAAAAAGACTCACTTGTTAACCTAAATTCTTAACATAATTGTTGTATCAAACTAGGAACTTCCATAGTTAAAACTTGATTTTTCCCTGTTATAATCATTTCATTGTTAATAACATGATAATTGCCTTATAAACATCATTCATGCTTCTAAAATAGAGTAACCTATGTAACTAGATTGGGACTACTTGATAACTCCTTACTTATCCTAAAGATGAGATTTTTATGGGTTTAAGATTTGTATAAGCCAAATGATTAATTCAAGTTGATTTCATATAAAGATTATGTTTTGCTTGAATTTTTAATATCGATAATAATAACAATTGAAACTAATTTGGGCTCAATTTTCTATTAGTCTAGAGCTAAGTGTTGATTGTACTCACTAAATCTTAGGAATTTTTAATGATAATTGACTCCAAACTTATTTTCAATATCAGTCCAAAATCTGTTCCGTTCAGCTACCCACTGTAAAATAGTCATAACATTTATATCCGAGCACCGATTAAGCTCATTCTTATTTCATTGCAAAGCTAATTTCCAGATTACAATTTTTCTCTAATGATTGTTTTCAATTCTAGTTTTATTTATGTTGAATTGGGCTATAAAGATTGTCATGCACCTTTTCATATAATTTCAACATCCAAGTAGAATAGTCATAACCTTGGCATCTAAACACCATTAAGATTCTTCTTATTTCATTGCAAAGCTGTTTCTAGATCTACAACTTTTCTCTTGACGACTTTTTCTAATTCCATTTTTTATGTCAAATTGGGACAAGAAGCTATTATTCCTATATCGATCAGTGAGCTAAATTCCTATTTCTGATTTGCCTTGCATCAAATTGTTTATTACGGATAATTGCATAATGTTTATTTCTTTCATGTAGTCATTTTGGCTTGATTACGACATTCTCATGTGATATACTTATTGTTTACACATCTATTGATTACTGTTCATACGCATTGCTATGCATACATATCGATTACTGTGTATCTTACTATGCGCGCACGTCCTATTGTACTTGTAATATGTGCGGACATCGACATCGTGCACATACTCATACATTGCTTTTAATTAGATATTGGCATGTTAATATTCATTATTGGATTTGTTAACGCTGATTAGGCCCATAGATGGCCATTGACAAGTTCTAGGTCTGTGTCATGTGGTTTTGGGGTCAGAGTACGAATACTGGTTTATATTAGATACATTGAGATTGTATATTGATTGTACCGTCATTGATGATATATTTGATCGTACTCTGTAATCAATGCATATAAATGTGGTTATTGACTGGGGGTATTAAGCGAAAATATATGACTCAATCGAACTACTAGTAGTAGGAGTTATCATTGCTGGAATCCTAGGAGGAAACTGTTGATATTCAAACTTGTCCATGGCCAAAATTGGTGTGTTTTAAAGTAAGTGTAAATACTTAAATAAATTATAGGCTTAAGTATATTGAGCATGACAAATGTGAAGAATGTGGTTAGGTGAGTGTGAAAGGTCAATTAATAGGTAGAATAGTTGGGCTTAATTATTATAAATAGTAATGGCATAAGAGGAGAGTGTATAGTGAAAAGTAAGAAGTTGTAAGAGAAGCGAGAAGTGATAAGTAAAGTCAATTGAAGCCTAATAGTGAATTAAAAGAATGAGGTGTTGAACACTAGTATTTCATATTAAGAGTGATTATATCCTTATACTAAAATAAAATTGAGATCATCTCTTTTATCATATTACTTCTCTCTCCACATTCCATTAAAGTGGTATCATAGCAGAGTTCGATCTAGTCGGGCCAATCGAAGGTGCTCGTGTATGAGATAGCAAACATGATTCAACCATAGATCCCGAAACTAACAAAGATCAACTACGAAAATTGGAGCATTCAGATGAAAGTCTTGCTTGGCTCACAAAACTTGTGGGAGCTTGTGGAGAATGTCTATACAGAATCAGACTCACCTGTTACCGAAGTAAATCTCAGCACCAGCCAGAAGATTAAGCTAAAGGAGTTTAGAAAAAGAGACAAAAAAACTTTGTTTCTTATATATCAAGGCATTGAAGAATCAATATTCAAGAAAATTTCAAATGCTTAATTCTCCAAAGAAGCATGGGAGATTCTATAAAAATCTTATCAAGGTGCAAAAAAAAGCTAAGAAGGTATGTCTCCAAGCTTTGAGAGCAGAATTTGAAAATCTAAAGATACAAGTTTCAGAATTCATATCTGATTACTTTAATAAAGTTCAAACTATTACCAATCAAATGAAAAGAAATTGAGAATAAATTGATGAAGTTAGAATCATGGAGAAAATACTTAGAACTTTGGAATCTAAATTTAAATATATTATTCTTACAATACAAGAGTCTTAAAATCTTTCTAAAGTTTCTATTGATGAGCTCCAAGGTTCATTGCAAACCCATGAACAAGATATAAATGCTAATATAAATCATGGAGAAAATTTGGACCAAGCACTATAGAGTAAGATGACTATCAATAAAGATAGTCATCGAGAATGAGGAGGCTACAGAGACAGAGGCGCCTTCCAAGGCTATTCAAACTTTCAATGAGGACGTGGCAAGCAATAATAAGGAGGCCATGAAAATCAAAATCGTGATGAAGATCGACCTTTCAGTTGAGAAAGATAACATGGCACAAGAGGACGAGGACAAGGAAGATGTCATCAAATAAACAGATCTCGGATATAGTGTTGCATATGCAAGAAGTATGGCCACCTAAGTTATGAATATTGGGAAAAACCAACAAATCATGTAATAGAAAAAACAACTTTGTTGTAAGAGATTAGCCAAAAAATCCTACAGTTTTAGTAGCATAGAAATAGAATGAGAGCAGAACCAAAATATTTGGTATCTTGATCAGGAACTAGTAACTATATGTGTGGCATCAGGGAATTCTTCACCGAGTTGAACAAGAAGATACAAGGCAAGGTCACCTGTGGTGATCAATCAAAAATCCCAGTTAAAGGTAATGGGAAGATTGTAACTAGATGGAGACAGACAAGAGTAGGTATCTTTCTAATGTTCACTTGCCACAAATCAACCACGCAAACTAACTATGCGAAGACTTTATGAGGCGCAAGCAACATAGAAGAAGTTTTGAAGTTGGAAAGTCACAAACAGCAAAAGAGCTACTACAACTTGTCCACTTCTCTTGGAGGAAACATGTACTTTATTACACTTATTGATGATTATAGTCAAAGAACGTGGATTCATTTCTTGAAGGAAAAAGCCGAAGTATTGGATAAATTCAAAGAATTTAAAGAAATAATGGAAAAGCAAAGTGACTACCATATCAAAGTGCTCCGATCTGATCGAGATGGAGAGTACACTTTAAAGGTATTGAACAACTTCAACAAACAGTGTGGAATAATTCATCAACTTACTGTTGCCTACACACCACAACTGAATGGCATAGCGGAGCAGAGGAATCATACCATTCTTGTCATAGTAAGAAGCATGCTTAAAAGCAAGTACCTACCGAAGACTTATTAGGCAGAAGCTGCAGATTGTACAGTTTACCTCCTCAACCGTTGTCCAACAAAGAGTGTCAAGTTCAACACACCACTAGAGATATGGAGCAGTATCAAGCCAAGTGTCAGCCATTTGTAGGTGTTTGGGTGCATTGCATATGCACATATTCCGGAGCAGAGAAGAAAGAAACTAGATGATCGAGGAGAAAAATATATCTTTAGCGGGTATGAGAGGAGAACAAAAGCATATAAACTTTACAATCCAGTCACCAAGAAGAGGAGTATCTCTAGATATGCGGAGTTTGATGAAGAAGACCATTCGAGATGGAGAAGCAATGATAAAAACATCAAAGGTATGTTTTTTGAAGATAACAATGATGACTTGCATGATATGGAAGGAGATCCAGACCAAAGTCCACCAGAGAGTCCAACTTCATAAATGTCATCTATGCTGGCATCAACATCTTCCAGCTCAAGCGAAGCAAGCTCTTCAAGGGGAGCAACAAGGAGGTCGAGGAGTATAAGAGATCTGTACAAAGATACGGAGCCTGTCGAGATGATAGAGAACTATACACTATTCTGCTTGCTTGCAGAATGTGATCTAGTGAGCTATAACGAGGCTGCTCGAGAAGACAAATGGAGAAAAACTATGGACGATGAGATAGAGGCGAAAAGAAGGAATGACACATGGGAGCTCACTGTTTTTGCCCAAAGGCCACAAACCCATTGGAGTAAAGAGGGTTTACGAAACAAAAACCAATCAAGATAGCAAAGCTGAGAAGCACAAAGCCAGACTCGTAGAGAAAAAATATAGTCAATCAGAAGAAGTCGACTATGAAGAAGTATTCGTACCAGTTGCAAGGATCGATACCATCCTACTCATTATTGCATTGGCCGCACAGAACCAATAGAAAATATATTAGATGGACATGAAGTCAACTTTCCTCAATGGCTATCTAGAAAAAGAAGTCTACATTGAGCAACCACCTGGGTATGTGAAGAAGAACTAAGAAGACAACTTACAAGCTGAAGAAGGCATTGTATGACTTGAAGCAGACACCTAGAGCATGGAATACTAGAATTGATGCATAGTTTCAAGAGAACGGATTTCAAAATAGTCCGTATAAAAATTCTCTGTACACCAAGAAGAAAGATGGAGACATAATGATTATACTCTATGTGGATGATATGATCTTCACCAACAAGAATCCGAAGATGTTTGATGTCAAGAAAAAAAAGGTCAAGGAGTTTGAGACGACTAACATTAGAGAAATGTCCTATTTTCTTGGAATAGAGGTGTAGCAATCAGATAAATAAATTTTCATCTCTCAAAAGAAGTATGTAAAGCAGATTCTTCAGAAATTTAACATAAGTAACTGCAATCCAGTTACAACTCCTGCTGAAGTTAGAATGAAACTAAGGCAAGAATCACTATGGAGTTTTACTGATCAATACTATACAAGAGTTTTAGCTGGAAGCCTATGCTACTTAACCATCCCGACATAATGTTCGCAATAGGAGTGGTGAACAGATTTATGGAGGAAACGAGGCAAGAGCACTTCAAGGCAGCATGAGAATTCTCAGGTATATCAAAGGAAGTATTGATCTAGGTTTATTTTATACATAGTGTAAAGATCCCAAACTATTCGGCTACATCGATAGTGGTTATGGTGGAGATTTAGATGAAAGAGAGCACTTCTGGTTGTGTGTTCAATATTGGGACAACATTTTCTTAGTCATCAAAGAAGCAATTGGTCATTGGACTCTTAAATTGTGAAGCAGAATATATAGCAGCATCGACACATGCATGTTAAGCTATACGGTTTAGGAGTCTAATAAAGAAATTGTTACACAAACAAGAAGCTCCAACAACAGAGATCTTCATTGACAACAAGTCTGCAATAGCACTAGCCAAGAATCCAGTGGCACATGGAAGAAATAAGTATATAGAGACCATGTACCATTTTATTCAGCACCAAGTTAAGGAGACGAATGGTAAGCTAAAATATTGCAAGACTGAAGATCAGACTACTGATATTTTCACCGAGCCACTGAAGACAGAATTATTTGTGAAGCTTAGGAAAAGACTTAGAATGGGGAACAAGTTTGAGAGGGAGTGTTGATATTCAAACTTGTCAGCGGTCAAAATTGGTGCGTTTTGAATTAAGTGTGAACACTTAAATAAATTGTAGGTTTAAGCATGTTATGCATGGTAAATGTAAGAATGTGGTTAGGTAAGTATGAAAAGTTAATTAGTAAATAGAATAGTTGGACTTAATCATGATAAGTAGAGAAGTGGTGTAAGAGGAGAGTGTGTGGTGAGAAGTAAAAAGTTGTAAGAGAAGTGAGAAGTGGTAAGCAAAGGATTGTATATTATATATCGTGTTAAGTAATATGAGATGCATAACAGGATTTTCCTCTGGTTCTCTCCTGCATGTACATAATACATGTGGTTAATCTCAAGGAGATACATTTGTCTGCTTCTCCTTTTACTCGTGTGTACTAATTCACCGTGCATTATATAAAACTTCATGATTATATTATTACTTATTTTCTTTACTGTTTTGAGCATGATCTTGATTATATTATTTGTCAGATCTGATCATGAGATATCCAAACACTCAGGTGATGCTAATTTTACCACCTGCTGATGATCCTTATTTCGTGGTCGAAATAGAGACTCAATGATAGATGCATGGACTCTCACCCATTTACTTCCATTTTATTGGCTACAGAATGATTTTGTTGTATATATTCAATTCTAGACTGAGCATGTATACTTCCATTTCTTTTCGTATGAGTACGTACATGACTCTTATTGTATATTGTTCTGTATCTCTGATGGGTCTGAGTTATGCACTATTGTATTTATTGTATTGTTGTTCTTTCTTAATATTAATGGGAATATAGTTTAATTGTATGTGATCAGTGAAATAGATAATTATTTTCTTAAGGGTACTTTGCCTTGATTGATACTAAACTAGAATATTAATTGTATTTTGAGTGAATTAAGGTTATGGATGAGTGTTTGCTAGTAGCACACTCCATATTTATATCCCACCCATGGAATGGAGACGTTACAATATTTAAACAATTAACAAAATGAGAAAATTGCCATTAATGATGACTAATGAATTTTGTTTTGTGTCCTAGTTTCAATAGTAGTTAGTTTACTCGTGATATACAATTACACATCAAGACACACAACTTATGGGAACATTGAAGGATTGGGAGTAATTAGAGATTAGTTCGTTTAGACTCTTTATTTTTTGGCATATGATATGCTAATTAAATCTTTTCTCGACTATAAGAGTTTCTCCCTAATGACCTCAACTATAAACATATCATTTTGGAATTAGTTTGAGGGATCTTTTGGAGGTTTTTGAGAGTTGGTTTGGTGGCTATGTGTAGACTTTTGAGAGTTGGCTTAGTGCTTTGTGGAGGCTTTGGAGATCTAAGATCAAAATGAGATTTTTGTGAAGATATTCTTGAAGATTTATAAGAGCCTTGTATGGAGATCAACGTTCCCATCAACATCTCCATCACATCTAGGTATCTATCATCTCATGCATGTGGTAACTTTTAAATGTTTAATTCCTTTTGATTCTTTTGCTTAGATGTACTGTGAGTGAAGGTTTAATGCTTATAGTGATTGTAAGGATTGGGTTTCATAGTTATGAGTATCTAGCAACTTTAGAAAATAGACTTGTAGATTATTTCTAGCAATGGTGAGGGTCTAGTAGTTATAGGAACAAGCAATTGTAAAAGCCAAAATTCGTAGTTTTTTCGTTAGGGATTTTCCATGCTAAAATTGCATATTTCTTATGATTATTTTTTAATAATTGATTTGATTAGATTTAATTGAATGAATAGTTGCATAAAATAAAAATCAAAGTTAAATATATTGAATCACAACAGTACTTTCTTTCCAATTGGAATCAGAACCAGTTTATTCTACTTTGATTGAGATCTAGAATATTTTTGATGGATTTACCGAGAGAAGAACGATCAACCAATAGACCACCTTTGTTAAAAGACACAATTATACATATTGGAAAACAAAGATGAGAGTTTTCATATTTTCTCTTGCGATGAAAACATGGGCTTCAGTTTCTAATGGATGAGAACCTCTTGTACCCAATGATAAGAAATTGAAGAAAATCAAAGATTGATCCCCTATTGAATTAGAGTTAGCCAAATGGAATTTTAAAGATTTTATGCAATCATTAAAGGAGTTAATTCTTGTGAGGTTAGGAGGATTAACACTTCTAAAACTGTGAAGGAAGCATGGGATATTTGTTGATTACTCATGAGAGAGTTAACGTTCTAAAGTGTTTAAACTTTAGAAATTCATCACTGATTTTGAAAATCTTAGTCTAATAATGAATCTTTTGATGATTTTTATGTTAAACTTAATGATATTGTGAGTTCTTCATTTAACCTTAGTAAAAAAAAGATAGATTTGAAGATTGTTAGCAAAATTTTTATATCTCTTATAGAAAGATTCTAATCAAAAGTCACTACGATTGAGGAAAACAGTGATGCTGATGAACTGAAATTGAATGAACCTGTTGTTAAGCTACAAACTTATAAAACTAAGAATTAAATTACAGGCAGACCCCCTATAGTATTGGGAGTGTATTACTTAAGACCCCTGAATTTTGAAACTCTCAAAAAATCCCCTAAACTTCCTAATGGTATTAATTGACCGTGAATAAGGAGGCTACGTGATGCACACGTGTTTTAAAAAGTCTAAAATGCCCCCAGTTAACCAAAGTTAGGGCATAAGACAGCACACCCAATCTTTCTCTCACCCACGTACCTCCCCCAGTGCGATCCATCTCTCTCACCCGCCTCCCTCCCCCCGCTCCCTCTCCCCGTCCTCTTAGTTGCTAGGAGCAGCAGCTGCTGCTGTAGTAGCAAGCACAGCTGCTGCTGCTGCAGCAGCAGCTTGTAGTGACTGAGAGAGAGGGATAGAGAGAGAGTAACTGAGAGAGCAATAGAGAGGGAGAGGGGGAGAGAGAGGAAGGAGAGAGAGAGAGAGGAAGGAGAGAAAGAGAGAGGGAGTGTGCAAGAAGTTGTGAGGGTATAATAGGAAATTCAGGACTATGAGTGCACTTTAGTATTAAAGGAGAGTGACAATAATAAACTCTTACTAACAGTATTAAAGGTTCAGGAGGTTTTTTGAGAGTTCTAAACTTCAGCTAAAATTTTTCTCACTCAACTAAAATTTTTCTTATAAATATTGTCAATTAAAACTTTCAGACAATTAATGTCACTCAACTATACTTGAGAGATTAGTTTTGAATTGTTTAATAGTGTTTTGGAATCATGTGTCATGAAGTGTTCATAAAAACACTTAAATTTTCGGATAAATATTCTGAGATGTTCTTAGAACACCTCACAAGTGTTTTGGAGTGTTTTTTTAGACTATTTCAATTGTAGTGTTTCTAGAATGTGTAGAGTTTTTATCCAAAAATGTCCTATTTCTTTTTTACACCAAAACTTATCAGAATCTAAACTCCTATCTAAAGATTTGAACACCCAAATTAACAACCCCAAAACACATTCTACCCAAAAATCCTAAAACATCACTTTAAAAACACCACATAATACTTTTGTAACACTCCCGAAAATTGGGTAGCAGAATGCCAACAACATATTCGCGTAGGAATATACTAGCTACAGTTACTTTTATGGTTTTATGAGAGTCATTATAAACTACTATATCTCTTATCTCTCGAATAAGATGAAGTAAAATAATTTATAATTTAGCTACGGATTTCTTCCCAAAAAGATTAGTTACGGTTACTTTTATGACTTTATGGGAATCATTATAAACTACTCTATCTCTTATCTCATATCCGATGTGAGACTATTGAGATAGGATATACACTTTGCTTTTGACATCAAAGCACAGTTTTTTTGCCAGTAATCCTAACAAAATCAGCAAAAATTCTATAAATAAGACTAACATTATGTTGCTAATGAAGCCCTATTGCTGGAACGGATTCGGTCCAGTCAAATGGGTCCAAAACCGGCCCAAATGCTAGGGTTTGGATTGGCCAAGAAAAAAACAGAAAAAAAATAGGTGGCGGCTGAATTTATTTTTGGCCAAAGAAACCTTTGTGCTGCTACTCTCAACCGAAGGCAAAAGGGATTGGCTGAAGGGAAAGAAAATAGCGGCTGCTATTTTTCTTTGGTGCTGTTGCTGCTAATTGCTTTTCGACAAAGGAAAGAAAATGTGTTGTTGTGTTTCTTTTGGCTAAAGCAAAGGAATTAAAGAAAGGGGCGGCTGCTAGTGGCTGCGGTGTTGTTTCAGCTGAACAAAGAGGAAGAGGCGGCTGTTGTTGCTTTGGTTGTTGTTGCAGCCAAAGGAAATAAGGAGAAGGTAATCACTGTAACAAGAGCTTAGGGTTTGATCTCAATTCTTGTGTGATTATATTGTAATCTCTTTTGTGGTTGAGAACTAGGGTGTTGTAATCTCTTTTGATATAGTGGAAGTTTTTGATCGTATCTCCGTGGACGTAGGCACATCGTCGAACTATGTTAAATCTGCGTGTTCTCTGTCTCTGCTATTTTTCTCTTCGGTTAACTATTTAATTTCGCTGGTTGTTGCATTGGTATTATTCCTATATTTTTGCTAACAATTGGTATCAGAGCCCTGGTTCAGGTCAGATTTTGCTCAGATCGGTGTTGATTTTGAGTGGAAATTATGGCGGAAGATAGGAAGGGAAAGATTGAAAATTTTGATGGGACAGACTTCCAATGGTGGAAGTTGCAGATAGAAAATTATTTATATCGAAAGAATTTACATCAACAAGTGTTTGGAGAAAAACTTGAAAAGATGACTGATGAGGAGTGGAAATTGTTAGACATGAGGGTTTTGGCGCAGATTCGATGTGCCCGACAAAACAGGTTGATTTCAAAGTCTCCAAGAAGAAGACCACTTTAGATTTGATATCAGCATTGACTAAATTTTATGAGAAACCATCTATTTCAAAAAACTGTTTCTAATGAAAAAATTGTTTAACTTGAGAATGTTTTCTGATAGTTCAGTTGTTAATCATTTGAACAATTTTAACACATTATGGGTACAATTTGAATTTTTAGATTTTATCTTTGTTGATGACATTAAAGTTTTGATATTTATGTGTTCGTTACCGGATAGTTAGAGTAAAGTTGTTATGGCCATTAGCAATACTTTTAATACTACTCTTAAATTTGATGATGTTGTTAGTACAATAATAAATGATAAATTGATAAAAAAGAGTATGAGTGAGAGCATAATTTCTACAAGTACTACTCTATCTATTGATAATGACAGAAGTAAGGAAATGGGTGGAAGTTTAAGTAGAGAGTCGACGTAAAGAGGGAATCAAAATCTAAGGGAAAGTTCAAAAAAAATTTAATGTGTTGGAAATGTAAGATAGAGGGTCATATGAAGAAGAATTGTCCAAATAAAAATAAGGAGGGAGCGAATACGGTGAATTCAAGTAAGGAGTATGATAACTTGTACTTATCTGCTCATATAGAATCAAGGTCAGATCTGTGGTTTGTAGATTCGGGGGCTTCGTTCCATTGCACTGCTCGCAGAGAATGGTTTGATAATTATGTCCAAGGTGAATTTGGGCATGTGACCATTGGTAATGGGCAGGAGTGCAAGATTGTTGGTAAGGGGACAATTCAGTTGAAGTTACACAATGGTGGAAAGTTATTTTTACAAGAGGTCAGACATATACTAGATTCGAAGAAGAATTTGATATCTGTTAGCAAACTGGATGACGAGGATTATCAAATCTCATTTGAGAGAAAATAGTGAAAAATCAACAAAGGAGCAATGGTAGTAGTCAAGGGTAAGATAGTGGGAACTCTATATTTACTCTCAAGCTCAGTGGATCATGTTTTTGTTTACCACCGTAAAGAATGAGAAGGCTACCTTATGGAATCAAAAGCTCGGTCACTTGAGCAAGAGCGGTACGAGGGTGTTGCAATTCAGAGGTACGTTGACATATATGAAAGATGATAATTTTGATTTATGTGAGAACTATGTGTTTGGAAAGCAGAAAAGAGTTGGTTTTATGAAGGATGATAAGGAGAAAAAACCGAGAGATTGGACTTGGTGCATACAAATGTATGGAGGCGTTTTTCGGTGAAGTCTCTTGGAGATAATTCTTATTTTGTTACTTTCATAGATGATGTAAGTAGGAAAACATGTGCATTTACACTTAAGTAGAAATCCAATATTTTCAAAATCTTCAAGGTATGAAAAACTCTTATTGAGAAAGTGAAATGTTTGTTGTCAGACAATAATGGAGAATTTTACAATAGGGAGTTCAATGACTATTACTCCACTCACGGGATTAGGAGAGTAAAAACTGTACCGAGGACACTGTAGTAGAATGGCGTGGCTAAGAGGATGAATAGAACCATTTTGGAGCGAGCTCAGAGTATGAGACTATATGCATGTTTGCTTTTGCAACTTTGGGGAGCCGTTGTAGATACGATAGTCTATCTGATCAATAGGAGTTCAGCTAATATTTTAGATGGAGGAATTCTAGAGGTGTGGTCTGATAAGACTGTGAATTATTCATTCTTAAAAGTATTTGACTGTATAACATATGTACATGTGGATCATGAGATGAGAAAGAAGCTTGATTCTAAATCTCAGAAGTGTGCATTCATTGGATACGGTGGCGACGAATATGGTTATTGCTTGTGGGATTATGAGCATAATAAGGTGATTCGTAGCAGAAATGTAGTATTCAATGAGGGATGTCTGTATAAAGACCGAAAGGAGAACAAGAATGAGAGAACAATTGAGAAAGAGCACTTAGAGATGGATGAGTTACATGATGGGATGGATCCCATGGATGAAAGAAAGAAAGAAATACCGACATCTGAAGGAGAAGAAATGCCTACACCTGAGAATACACAAGTTTCAGATGAGACCGAATAAGAGAAAGAGTCACTGACTGAAATAGATGGTTCCAGTTTTTCATCAGAGTGTTACTTTGACGAGGAGCACTAGGATAAAGAAACCAACCCAAAAACTTTGTCTTCCTTTATATCATATTTTGTATACTGATGAAGGTGAATCAGAGAGTTACCAAGAGGCTATGCAGGATAAATTTCGTCTTAAGTGGGAGCAAACCATGCGTGATAAAATGTCTTCTTTGGAGGAGAATCACACATAGGAATTGGTGAAACGACTGGAAAAGATAAAAGTATTGCATAATAAATGGGTATACATGATAAAATATAAGGTAGGAGAGATACAAAAATACAAGGGTAGATTTGTGATGAAGGGATATGGTCAGAGAAAAGGTATTGACTTCAATAAAATATTTGCACCAGTTGTGAAGATGACTTCTATTATAACAATATTGAGTATTGTGACAGTGAGAGGATTGTATTTAGAGCAGCTCGATGTGAAGACTGCTTTCCTTCATGGTGATTTGGAGGAGGAAATATATATGGAACAGTCGGAGGGATATGAAGTTAAAGAAAATGAGAATTGGGTTTGTCAACTGAGAAAGAGCTTGTATGGATTGAAACAGACACCGAGGTAATGATACTTGAAGTTTGACAAGTTTATGTTGGATTCAGATTTTGTCAGATGCAATTAAAATTATTGTGTATATCTACAAAAATTTAAGGACGGTAACTTTATTATACTTATTTTGTATGTAGATGATATGCTTGTAGCAGATTCATGTATGAAGAAAATCAATGATCTGAAGAGAAAGTTGGCAGGGAGATTATCTATGAAAGACATGAGTGAGGTGAAATAGCTTCTTGAAATTTAAATTATCCGAGCTAAGAAAAGTAAGATATTGTGGTTATCTAAAGAGAGCTACATCAAGAAGGTATTAGAGAGATTCAATATAGAGAATGCAAAATTGGTAACTACAGCTCTTGGTGATCAGTTCAAACTGTCAAAAGAGTAAGGTGTTAAGACAGATGAGGAGAGAAAACACATGGAGAATATGCCTTATTCATCGGCAGTTAAAAGTCTCATGTATGCAATGGTGAGTACAGGACTAGATATTGCACATGCAGTGAGAGTTGTGAGTAGATTCTGACAAGCAGTAAAGTGGATTTTCAGATTATTTGAAAGATACTTCAAATTATTGTTTGTGTTTTGGGGGTGATAACATTGATGTGTAAGGTTTTGTGGATTCAAACCATGCAGGTGATAGAGACAATGGCAGGAGCATCACATGTTATATTTTTACTGTAGGAGGGACAGCGATAAGCTGGATTTCAATATTACAATCAATTATTACGTTATCTTTCACAAAAGCTGAGTATGTGGCAGCTGCAGAAGCAAGTAAGAAATTTATTTGGTTGCAGCGATTGATGAGTGAATTAGGTTTTGAAGGAGTAGATTGCAGATTGTTCAGTGACAGTCAAAATGCAATTCATTTTGCTAAAAACCCGGCGTATCATTCACAAACTAAACATATTCACTTTAGATATCACTTCATTAGATCCTTGTTAGAGGATGACCAATTGAACTTGGAAAAGATTGAGAGCAGAAAGAATCCTACATATATTTTGACAAAGCCGGTTGATGGAAAAAGTTGAGCTATTGCTCAACTTGGGTGCATTTGTGTTGAATGCTGGAATTAGAACTTTGAACGATCGAGATAAAAATTTTGGACAATAGAATTATCATGTATAGAGATTACAATTTTTTTTGCAATATGTCTCCAAGTGAGAAATTGTTGCTAATGGAGTGGTATTGCCGAAACGGATTCGGTCCGCTCAAATGGTTCCAAAACCGGCCCAAACTCGTTATGATATATATATATATATATATATATATATATATATATATATATATATATATATATATATATATATATATATATATATAGGGGTGTGTGCTAGGGTTTGGATTGGCCGAGAAAAAAAAAGAAAAAAAAAAGGTGGCGGCTGAAATTATTTTTGGCCAAAGAAACCTTTGTGCTGCTGCTCTCAGCCGAAGGCAAAAGGGATTGGCCGAAGGGAAAGAAAATAGCTGCTGCTATTTTTCTTTGGTGCTACTACTGCTGCTAAATGCTTTTCGGCAAAGGATAGAAAAAGTGCTGCTGTGTTTCTTTTGGCCGAAGCAAAGGAATTAAAGAAAGGAGCGGCTGCTAGTGGCTGCGGTGTTGTTTCGGCCGAACATAGAGGAAGAGGCGGCTGTTGTTGCTTTGGCTGTTGTTGCAGCCGAAAGAAACAAGGAGAGAGAGTAATCAGTATAATAAGAGATTAAAATTTGATCTCAATTCTTATGTGATTATATTGTGATCTCTCTTGTGGTTGAGAACTACAGTGCTGTAATCTCTTTTGATATAATGGAAGTTTTGATCGTATCCCCGCAGACGTAGGCATACTGTCGAACCACGTTAAATCTGCGTATTACCTGTCTCTCTGCTATTTTTCTCTTCGGTTAATTATTTGATTACGCCAGTTATTGCATTGTTATTATTCATATAATTTTGCTAACACATTAGACCAAAGAGGTTCATACTTCACCAAAATTACAACAAAAACCCGCTAAATTTGACAGCACAAGAAGAGGGAGGGGAAAAAAAAAAACAAATCACCTTTTGACCCTTTTCGGATCGACTTTGGCAAGCTCGGCGAGCTTCTCGGGCGCCATTGCCTTCCTGACCTCCCCAGGCCCATAACCGAACCCGCCCACCGACAAGCTCTGCCGGTGCTTGGGCTGCCTCACCGTATCCGAATCCGAGCGATCCGACCCGGATCCGACCTTCTCCATGTCGAGGTACCTGTGGAAAAGGTCGTCTTCGGATCCGAAATCGGGCAGGACCGCACCCGCTCCGCCCGCGAACGGGTCATTGGGCCCGAGCTCGTCGGGGACCCGGAACTGGAGGTCAGAGTGGGCCCGGCGGTGGTAGGTCCCCCAATGGCCGGAGTTAGGGTTAGGGACTTGGGAAACATTAGGGCCTGCATTTTGGATCATCGGAGAGAGAGAGAGAGAGAGAGAGAGAGAGAGAGAGAGAGAGAGATGCGAGAACAACGGCAGGGAAAAGGGAGGGAGGAGGCAATTTATACATCGTTGCCAAAGGAACAAAAATACCAAATTTGAATTTGGGGTCGGGGTAGGGGTGGGGGTAAGCGGTAGAGATGGTTTTGGTTTTGGGTTTCCTTATCGGAGGGTACCCTTTTGACCCGACCCGCAAAAAGTTTGTATTTTTAGTTTTCTTTTCTATTTTGAAGTTTTGATCCTAGCCTAAACAATTATCCAAATTAACATCCACTTTTCATGTATTTTTCTTTTCACGCAAATGAGATTTTAAAACTTGAGTTTTTGTATTTTTTGTATATGCAGCATTACTACAGTGATTTAATGTCAGTTGAATAAGAATGAAGAATAAAATGGAGAAAAAGTGAAGAAGGAACAATGATTTATTTCTAATATTTTTATTGCATTAAAGGAGTTAGCAACACAAAAAATATTGTATTTGAACTTTAAAATGAAATTAGATTCTCAAAAAGTGAGGAGTTTTCACTTTATTCCACCGCATGCACTTTTTTCACACGCCCGTATACACAAACACACATTGGAAACATGCACACATGCGCACAAATAATTTTATGCATGTACATGCACACATGTGCATGCACGTGCATACGCACACACATACGCACACATCAGTATGCACACATGTGCATGTATATATGTGTATATATAAGGACGAGTTTTTAGTTATTTGGAACCAGTCCGCCACTATAACCTAGTTAGAGCCCTTCAAGGGAAAGGTTTGTGGTGTCATGGCCGAATATATGCCGACATCCGGCAATATCGTATCTAACAAGTAACTATTTATAAACGATTCTTAGCTTTTTCAAAGAACCCACTGCCACCATGGCTACCTGCTCTCTCTCTCTCTCTGTCCCTCTTTGTTCCTCTCTATTTATTTGGTTTCTGTCCTCTCTCTCTTTCTATGTTGCTTCTCTCTTTCTCTATAGTGAACAACATTAACCGTCCGGAGTGTAAACTCCGGACAAACTTTGCATTATTCGAGGTTTAATACCCAAACAATTTATAGATAGTACAGATATTAAACTCTGGAGAGTAAGTTTTACCACTTTGGCAAATTAACAAAATTAATTATACAAAATTAAACTATAAAATTAAATTAATACATTCGGTTAGGGCTAGCAATTGAGCTGTGCTCGGCACGGCTTGGGCACGGCATGCACGCCCGGACTCGGCCCGCCGAGCACATACCCGTGCCCATGCCTGGCCGTGCTGGCCTATTTTTTAATTAATTTTTTTAGACTTTTGGTTAATAAGTTAGTTTAGTAAGTTAGTTAACTTAATTTAGTTAGTTTAGTTAGTTCTAACAAGTAAAAGGATTGCGAAAATAAAATTTTATTATATAGAATATCATTACATTAACAAAATAAATCTATAAATCTTTTTGGAAATCATATAAAGCCCGAAGAGAGAGGAGAGGACCATGTCCTTCACTCTCAACTTATTTTTAGTTTTTTTTTTAAGAGATTTATAAGTTTTAAAAAAAATATATAAAAAAATTACAAATGTATAATTCAAATAAAAAAATTACAATGGTAAAGAGGAAAAAAAAAATGAAGACTTAATAGTGTAGAAGTCTTCAATTTTCATTTTTTTTCTCGAGTGAGTTCTCTTCCTCCAATTCATTAAATCTTCCTTGATCTATTTGTTCAGCATCGAGCCAGTCCTTCAACTAAACACACATTTCTAATGCATTTGCATCATTGAGCTCCTCCACTCCGTAAGCACTTTACAACCTACACTAAAAGCAAACTTCGATACTGTTTTTGGATACCTGAGGGATTAGTAGATCACGAACCATGATAGAAATTACAGAATATGTTTTCTCCTGTAATTTCTACTAGGTCAAAACATCAAAATCTTCATAATGGTCAGGTGACAAATCATTTGCATTAGCTCTTTCTAAATAGTAGTGAAGTTTATTGAAAGAAGTATTAGATTGTCTAGGTTTTCTACAGTGGAATACGAATGATATTATTATTTTTTTACTTTCTTTAATAGTGGGTTCCTTTATACTTTGTGATTTATCACTATACATATTTTCATATGTATGGTACATAATATCTAAACAAGCTTTAATATTATTAACTAAATCATGAATATTATTTGTATAACACATGTTTGTATGAAATAAATTTATTAAAATTTCAATTTCATCTAATTTACAACATGATCTACAACGGTTGCATAATATAGTAAGTATAAAAAATTTCTAAAATATTTACTAAATTCAATTTTTATGAGCTTTACAATATCTTCAAGAATTGGATTATTCCTATTTTTATTAAAAATCGAACTAAGTTCAGTTAAATAATAAAGTGCAATATGTGTAGTTGGATAGTAAGTACTCGAAAGTGCTATAATTGCATCTTCAAATTTACTTAAAAAATTACAAATGCAATATAAATGATTCCATCCATTAAAATCCAAACTAAAAAATGGTAATTCTATTTCAATGAACATATTTACTATAACTTTATATTTAATTGTCTTGTCTAACATTTTAAATGTAGAATTATATCTTGTTTTTACATCTTGAGGTAAATTTTTGATAAGATTTTAAAATTCTTACATATTTATTTAAATATTTATCTTATTGTCCCACTACATTTTTTAAATGCTGTTATGTTCCTAAATTTAGTTATTGAATAATTTACTACTCTTAATTCATCTTATACACACAAATTAATTATGTGGCAAAGACACCTAATATGAAATAATTTGCCATCTAAAATCAGTTTAGTAATTTTTTTTTAAAATTTCTATTACAGCCGTATTTTTGGAAGCATTATCGGAAGAAATGAAAAAAAATTTCTTTCTAATCCAAATGCGGAAAAAATGCTTAGTAAGGATTGTGATAGATTATGTGCATTGTTGAAAATTTAAATCTCCTAAACCCTATTATTATGTTTTATATTATTCAATCTTGATCTATGTAGTGGGCCGTTACATATAAATAATGACTAACATTTAAGGCCTTCCATTAATCCGAGATTATTACAACTTTATAAATTATAGAAATTAAAATGGTAATTAAAATTTCTCTCCTATAAAATTTTCAAATTTTGGGTCTTTGGGCATGGAGAATAGTTGTTCAGCGTATACTATATATGTTACTAATTGTTCACTACCGGATATAGAATTATATTTAAACGTTCCTAAAGTTCTTCTATATGTATTTAATTGTGTTTGTTGTGGTTAATTTGGTAAGCGTATTTTTTTCTAAAAGTCTTTTAAGGTGACCTCTTCCACTTCTTTTAGGGAAGAAGCAGGGTCTTTAACAATACTTGCATCTAATTTTCGTAACACCATCTTCTATAAATTTTTCAAAGTGATTCCATATATCCAATTTGGAAGTCCTACCAGGAATGATTATTTGGATTTCGGGTATTGTGGTTTCGGTAGACTCTTCTTCAGATATATTAAATGAGTCTATATGTTTGTGTAACTGTTATGCAAATGATACTTGTGGAGCGTATTCTAATGGTTCACAAAGACTTCGATATTCTTCATTCGATAAAAAAGGAAAAAAAAAACTACCTGCAACTTGAGAAGAAGAAACACCGGACGAGTATAGATCTATTTTCGAAAAATCACAAAAAAAAGAATAAAAATAAGTTCAAACTATAAAAATACCTCAACGCCGCAAGCCGAAAAGAGAGTTTGAAAGTTGAGAATTTAAACCGAAAATTATTTGTTGATGCTTGAGAGTTGAGAGAAGAGATTTGAAGCCGAAGATTGCTTGCTCGGAAGTCGAAAGATCTCTTCTTGATTCTTGTTCTTGAGGCTTGAATCCTGATCGAATATGGATGAAGTTTTGTAGGAGAATTTTATATTTGAAAATATTAGAGAGAGTTAAATACTAATGAGAGTTTGAGAATTGTGAGAAAGAATGAAATTAGAGGAAGGGAAGGAGGGGTTATTTATAAAGGAAAGAAGTATATTCTTTGCAAACAAATTTACTACCCCCCCTCCCACGGCCATTTTAACCGTTGGGGGGGGCAAAATTTGTAATTGTTTTGCAAAAAACTCCCCAACGGCTTGATGAGTATCATATATTGTATTTTTCCTCCCATACTTTATCTATTCTTGTATATAAATAAATACTACTAGGGTATTTTTAGTGTCTTTTTCAGATAATCCGATTCGTACAAGAATATGGCATGAAATCAGAGTTGGAGTAGGAAATCAAGTTAGAAAACTTTCTAAAGTGAGCAAAACTACGAGACTACGATTCTGCAGAGACTCAAAGTCAAATACAGTCAAGAAAATTAAACTTTAAAGACAAGAAGTTCACGAGAAAAAAGTTTCATAATTTTTTGGCTTACTTCAGCCGCTATTTAGCGGATTAAGACGCCAATTGGCGGCCCAATGGTGGACTTACATGTGGAGTTTTCTCCAGTGGCTTCAATGTAATTGTATAGTTTTTCAGTTCTGTTAGAATTAGGGTTTGATTTTCAAAGCCTATATATTGGCCGTATCCTTGTATTCTAAAAAAGATCCTGAACTTTTATAAACATTTTTAATTTAATAAAATTAGGGTTTTGCTGAAGGGGTAGCGGCCACAATACCGTACTCCAGAGGTAAGCCATTGTTTTTAGTTATTTATTTGCTTTCTAATTTTTATTTTATTGCTTTCTAGATTAAATTTATTTGCTTTCATGAATAAAGATTTGATTTTGCTTATTAGGAATATGAGTAGCTAATTTTCTTTAGCCCTAGGATGTAGATGAAGTTAGTTTAATAAATCTAACATGGATTTATCTCATCTTTTTTCCTAGAAAGAAATAAAATTATGATTTTTCTATAAATAAATAAAAGATGGAGATCACAAATCATAATTCTTTGATAGATTATGCTTAATTAATATTTTGATAATCTATACTTAGATGAAGTTTGGAATTCTTATTTATTGTTTGTTTTTAGAATTATCAATAGAGATTTTCCTATAAATAAATTGACTTGAATAAACTTGTAAATCTGATTTCTTTGATATGTTATACTTGAATTAGATATCTTGATAGTCTATGCTTAGATTAGGGTTTGAAGTTTATTTCTTTTCTTTTGTTTATGAGATTTTCTACTTGATATTATTTGTTTTTAAGAAAAGTGTTATCTTTGATGGTCTATACTTGCACATCACTTGATAGGTCATACTTAGGGGCACACGATTAAAATCAAATTACAAAGATCACCTTTTTAATATATTACTTAACCGTGCATAATTAAAAAGTTAGGAAGAAAGAGATAATTCATTGTTAGGCTATTATTCTAATGGATTCGAGATTCTAGACTAACCTCTAGAACTTAAACTAATCTTCTCTCGATCTAAAATCTCATAGTTAGTCCGTTAGACTAAGGAAAGAGTAAGAAATCACAAAACATCTTAGATCCCTGTGGGACGACTTGTGCAGCGCTACACCGACCTGTGCGCTTGCAGTAATTTATCACATCAAATTTTTGGCGCCGTTGCTGGGGAGCGACAGTGTTTTTCTTGCTTTTTCTGACATTTTACGGGATTAACAGTGTGTGTTGAGTGTGTAGGGATAAGAAAGTGCAGATACAGAAAATTAAATAGGACTAAATAAGCATTGGGAGTGCACTGAAGCAAGCAGAGTCCAAGACTCCCTGATTTGGCCGCCAATAAGTGGCAAAAACCGCCATTTGGCGGCCCTTCAGGTACAAAACCCCACAAATCTTTCCTGATATTTGTATTTTTGTGTCCCTGGTTCTGTAGAAAAATACAAAAAAAATATTTATAAACAGTAGGAATCACATTTTTATTTGATCATATCTATTCTACCGTTTTATCTCTCCACTACACCCCACTTCTTGATTAGTTTAGGAAATTCACGCATACACTCACGGTCGCTGGTTCATGCCACATTGGACCCGTGATCAATTTGGTCGACTTGTGAGATCAGATTTGTTCATGGGAGCCAAGATGGACCAACCGATCCCGATCCTTCAGGATCAATGTTACCCATTGCGCACATCACTTCCATCATGCATAAAACTTTCACACGCAGCGGGTAATCACTATGAGTTGAAACCGCAGTAAATTAGTATGCTTCCTAAATTCACTGGTTCTGATTCAGAAGATGCATATCTCTTTATCAGTGAATTTCAGGAAGTATGTGTAATGATAAAACTGTAACACTTATCGGAGGACGCAATTACGCTCCGCTTCATCCCCTTTGCACTTAAGGATAATGCCAAGAAGTGGTTGTACAGTATGCCTACTGATTCAATCACTACTTTGGATGAATTCGTTACGGTGTTTCTTAAGAAGTATTATCCCACACATAAGACGGTAAGGATACGAAATCAAATCAATCAATTCTATCAAGTGCCAGGAGAACCCTTCTGGAAATACTTAGAACAGTTTAAAAACCTTTTAGCTCAGTACCCCCCACCATGCGATAGAAACATGGCGGTTATGTCAAATCGTATACGAAGGACTCGATTATACGTCCAAAACTCTTCTTGAGTCCATGTGTAAGGGGGAGTTTATGAGGAAAAACGAGAATGAAGCATGGGACTTTCTTGAGGACCTATCGTGAAAGACTATGCAGTAGGAGAGTCCCGCTGAGAAGTCCAGTGCATAAATTTCTGCACATAAGGGTGGGATTCATAGCGTCGACAGCTCTATATCTGCCGAAGTTAAGATGACAGCCTTTGTGAGGAGAATTGAGACACTAGAGACTCCTAGTACTCCACCAGTGGGTCAAGTAAATCAAATTCAAGTTCCCACTTGCTTTAATTACGGAATTCCGAATAATGTTATGGAGGAGTATCCATTATTAATGAATCCCATGGGTCACACACTTGAGCAGGCTAACGCCTTATATCAACAACTCATGAACAATCCTTATGCTCCTACATACAATCCTGCCTGGAGAAATCATCTAAATCTATCATGGGGTCAAGGGAAATATCAAGGGGCCCCTAACCCTAACATGCAGCCTCCAGCCACTGGTCAATTTCCAAGACCAAATGTGGGTGCTTATCAACACCCAAACGCTTCAAATTATGGGAATAACCAGAATAGACCATCTGCACAAAACCACTCACATCCACAACAGGGGTCTAATATTGATCAAGAAAAGCGACTTCAGTCACTTGAGAAGCACGTTGAAAATCTTCTCAAGTCTCATTCCAAATTTGACACGCATATGTACAATCTTGACATACACATGCAAAATCTTATGAAAGTGTCAACTAACTTTATTCAAAGTACAGGTCAGCAACTGCTCGTAAACTCTCAATCTATAAAAAAATAGAGCAGCAGGTTGGACAATTAGCAAGTCAGATGAGTGAACGTGGCCAGGGTACCTTTCCAAGTCAACCCATAACGAACCCTAATGCCAGTTCCTCAAACTCCAATCAGTCGCATATCCATCAATGCAATGTCATTCACATGCTTAGATCTGGCAAGCAAGTGGACAATAATGTAGCCATTCCCCCTGATCCAACTCCTACTATCTCACAGGCTACACCATCTCTTCCACCCCTTTCTCCACAACCATCTCCATCACCTCCATCACTGTCACATACTCATTTGGAAGAACCTGTTCCTAAACCGAAAGTTCCATATCCCAATCAGCTTAGGAAGCCTTCACCGCAAGTAGAAAAGATTATTGAAACATTTTAGCAGGTGAAAGTTAATATTCCACTCCTTAATATTATACAACAGGTTCCTACTTATGCTAAATTCCTCAAGGATTTATGTACTAAGAAACGAGAAAGAAACGTTCCTGAGAAAGTTTTTCTTGCTGCAAATATATCACATATCCTCTCTAACTCCTTACCTATCAAGTACAAAGATCCAGGTTCCCCTACAATCTCATGCATCATTGGGAACACTACATTTGGTAGAGCATTGCTTGATTTAGGGGCAAGTGTCAACTTGCTTCCTGTTCGTCGCAAAAGTTCCTTCGCTTTCTTCCATTGAATACATCTCAGATTACAATAGAAGTGAACAAGATATATAAAGAACAAACAAGAGGATTTTATATTTCAATCTCTCTCTTTTACAATAGTTTCGTGGGATCTGTGGCGATGGGATCTATAGTAGTTCCTTTGGACGATCGGTACGTTGAAATCTTCTCTGTCGAAGATATCGGCCGATAGTAGACGATCTTCTCTGGTTTTGATTTGTTCAAGGCTCTCTCGCGTAACTCAAACTTCTCAAGAACTCCAGAAAGAAGATGGTGGTTTTCTCTGATATTTACGAACTCAAGGCTCTGTGCGTAACTTGAATTCTCCAAGATTTCAGAAGATGATCAGCAAAGGCTTCAAGGCTCTCTCGCGTACTTGAATTGCCAAAGGATCGATAGGAGACTTCCGATGCCCCAAAAAGAAGACCCTTAGGGTTTCACCAGGAAGGTATTTATATCCCCAGGTTAATGCAAGAGTTTCTATCTAAATAGAACTCGCATTCATCAAGGATTCCAATCAAATATCTTAGTTTTGATGGAATTCTGATTAGACTTGATTCGGGTATTTGGATAAGTTCTTAATCAATTTGAGATTCTGGTTATCTACTTACGCGGAGCTTTAATCGCATCAAACGCGGTGCTAAATAACCAGTGTGCGGAGCTAACGCGGAACTATTGATCATCTCCGCGTTTTACTCAAACGCGAGGCTAATACAAGCCAAACTGCGGAATCAACGCGGAGCTATTAAACATCTCCGCGTTTTATTCAAACGCAGGGTTAATGTAACCAAACGCGGGGCTATTGAATTAGCTCCGCGTTCTATTGTGGAAAATCCTTTTAACTTAGAAATTTTCACTGCCAACAGAACCCCCTCCAAAGTTTTCAAAATGGCTTAGACTTCAGCAGATTTTGAAATACTTTGGATATCTAAACTGAAACGCGGAGTTAGAAAACCAAGTCTATCTCGTGTTATGCTCACTTACGCGGAGCTAATCAGCTTCACTTCGTCTTCAGTGAAATGAGTAATTACGTCATTAATTACCCCGAGTTTCCGCGCCGAATACCAAGCGACGGAAATTCTGTTTAAATAGAGTCTTCCGGCTCATCTTCTTCTTCATCTCATCCGAAGAATTTCTGAGAATTCGAGTGACTCGCGAATGATCTTCAACTGATCTTCGTTCAATTCTCCATAGATTTTCATCATTAGGATGTCTCTCTAGAGGAGTTTGGCTTTTCGCAAGTTGGCCGACGTTAATGGCAGCGGCCGTGAAGGTAGACGCGACGGCGAACCAGTCTATGCAGCGTCTTCCGAAGGTAAAAACCTCATCTCTTGGTTTTCTCAGAACCATTCTTGAGATGTTTCGGCTTGGTTTATTCTGGACGATTGCTTATCTTATCGGTGAGATCGCCGTTCTATTGTGTCATCCATGCGCTTGAAACGCGGGGCTTTACTAGTAGTCTCAATGAATCCGCGAGGCTATCTTTGATTAGCAATCGCGATAAATTGCGAGGCTATTTTTGATTAGCAGTCGCGATGAATTGCGAGGCTATCTTTGATTAGCAGTCGCGATGAATTGCGAGGCTATCTTTGATTAGCAGTCGCGATGAATTGCGAGGCTATCTTTGATTAGCAGTCGCGATGAATTGCGAAGCTATCTTTGATTAGCAGTCGCTATGAATTGCGAGGCTATATTTGATTAGCAGTCGCGATGAATTGCGAGGCTATCTTTGATTAGCAGTCACTATGAATTGCGAGGCTATCTTTGATTAGCAGTCGCTATGAATTGCGAGGCTATCTTTGATTAGCAGTCGCTATGAATTTGAAAGAGAAGGAAAGAGCAGAAAGAAATCTTGTCCCCCTTTACGCTATCGCATCATCCTCTGCGTTTAAAGCGCGAGGCTATTTCTTTAACTGTGCGCGGAGTTAGCTTAGCTCCGTGTTTTCACTCTTTTGGAAACTCTGTTCCTTTTGCAGTAAGTCCAATCCTTTCTGAAGAAGAATGTATGTGGGTCCATCGATCTTCATCAGCAAAAGTAACTCTAAGGAAGTCAGAAGCATATACTTTACAACATAGTTGCAAGTTTCAAGCTCTGGCTCCGAGAGATAAACTCCTGAAGGGGCTGTAAATAAGGAGCTGCAGCACTTGCAGTGCAGAATTGTAGCACTTGCAGTTCAGAATTGCGCTTCAGTGCAGCACTTATCTTTCCTCTCGTGCTTCATTTCAGATGACAGGTCCAAAATGATATTTGCAGAGGAGATCTTTTGCATGTGAACCAGGGAACTGAGCTTCAACACCCCGTAGAGAAATCTTACTGTTTGGTTATTGATCATGTAAAAGCTTTTGGGAGAGCTATAACTCCCTCTTTGTAATCTCTTGCTTCATGAATAAAGATAAATTATTGTCCTCTCTATCTGTTGGCTTCAATAAACTTGTTTGCACAACAAACAGATGGTCAATAATTCTGGTAAAATAATCTAAGGCTCTTCTGCGTGACTTAGATTGATAATACCCAAACGATCGGATAAGGATCATTTTTAACTTAGATGGAAGCGCCTAATTGCACTCGTCAAAAATCTAAGTTTTTCCATGAAAACGCGAAGCTAAGGCACAGGCTATCCTCGCGTTTTGTAAAGTTGCGCGGAGTTAAACAACTTCGCATTTCCATAATCGCGCGAGGCTAATAGCTTCGCGTGTTGGAGAGTAACTGACTAGTCACTTTCTCCAAAATTCGTGCCGAATTCCAAGAGGCGGTTCCTTTCATTTTAAAAGAAATCTCTATTTCTTATCCTTCTCACTCTATTTGAGAATTTTCCAGAAACTTAGAGATTCAGGCGATCAGAGTTCAGACGACCAGATCTTCTTCCGACCGAGTTTCTCCAAATTTTCAGTCGATTTTTCTCAGCAATGGTACCCAAGACTCGCGTTACTTCTCGAGCAGCTCCATCATCAGTGACTGGCGCAAGCAGTGGTGGCGGCGGCCAAGGCAGTGACGCACCAGTCCACATTTCGCCTATCGAGGGTAAGAATCCTTCTATCGAGACTCTTTAGAACATTTCTAGAGTGATTTGGCTTAAATTTAACTGATCAATCAACTCTTTTACCGGCGAGATCGCCATACTCCTGCCGTAAGGCTTGGAGAAGAAGAAAAGTCTCTGACTTTCTTCTTACGCGAAGTTATCGCGTCATCCTCGCGTTTAAAGCGCGAGGCTATTTTAAGTAGCAGTCGCGCTAAAAACGCGAGGCTATTTTAAGTAGCAGTCGCGCTGAAAACGCGAGGCTATTTTAAGTAGCAGTCGCACTGAAACGCGAGGCTATTTTGAGTAGCAGTCGCGCTGAAACGCGAGGCTATTTTAAGTAGCAGTCGCGCTGAAAACGCGAGGCTCTTTTAAGTAGCAATCGCGCTGAAACGCGAGGCTCTTTTGACTTCTGCGCGGTCTAATTTTTAGCTTCGCGCGGCGCTATTCTTAGCTTCGCGCGTTCTAATCTTTAGCTTCGCGCGTTCATACTTAGAGAAACTTTCTGCCCTAGAGAAACTTCTCTTACTCTGGTGTTGCTTCGTGCAGTAGGGTATTCAATAGAATCTCTTCCCCACAAGAATTACTTCGGCTTTGCTGGGGGTTCTGATCCCTCAGGACAATTTCGTTTTACTACCATCCTGCCCTCGTACAAGCCAGACCCGAAGGATCGCAGGGAGAAGTTGATCAAATATCATCCCACCACTGCGAGGGAGATCATAACTGATGCGACTTTTGAAGATGTGAACAGAAAGGCGATGGAGAAACCCGCCTTCCTCTTTGGAGACCAGATGGACCACTCAGATGAGATCCTTTCTGAAGAGGAACGCGTTTGGTTATATAACTCAGGCGAAATGCTGTTGTTTCTGCCTAGAATGGATCGTAGCTATCCTCTGGTCTATCTTCAGAGGCTAGCGACGCCTCGAGAATTAAAGTGGGGATTGACTCAAGAGCAAGATTGCGTCCCAACAGGCAAATTTGGTGCAAAAGGGGTTTATCAAGACGGTTCCCCCAGATGCATTACTGGCTTGCTTCCAAGCCGATTTGGCAAGGAGCTTCCAGTGGGAGAAGTCCCATCTCGTGCCCGAACTTTCTTAAGTGAGTTCTTGACGAAGGATGGTCAGTACCCGGCTAGCGACTTCAGGATGCCTAGCTGGGTTCATTCTTCTAACAATATGTGGTGGGCCCGCCTTGTTCAGTACATGCTGGACTCCCACGAGCCCATTTTAAAGGATATTGGCTTGTATAAAGCCATCAAAAATGTCCAATTCGGATTTTCCCAGAGTGCTTATCACTTTTACTGCCTCTTGGAGATGTATAACCCTGAGACCTGTATTTTTTTTACTCCAGTGGGTGAGTTAGGGTTCGCTCTCCACGAGATGTTTGAGGTTTCTGGGCTCTCGATGGGCGAAGTCCCTTACGAGGAGTATATTCCTACCACCGATGAGTTGAACATACTATTGGCGAGGGATGAGCGCATCTATGTCACGTACTGGGAGATGATGTGCCATTATCATATCTGCGCTGACCAGACAGGTGCACGTAATCACGGTATTGGCCACAAGAAGTGGGCCGAATACCTTTTTGCCAACCTAAATTCTAAGGATAGCTCGGCCACTATCCATGGTCATTCTCCTGTCCCTATTTCAGAGATCGACCAACGTGTAGCCAGGGGCCATTACCGTTTGTTCTATACTACGGAATCCAATGAGAATGGATACGATTCCGGTACTTCATTCAAGAGCTATCACTATCAAGCCCAATTTTCGATCTCCAACAGAGGTCTCATTGCCGGGTTTTTGATGTTGTGGCTCAAAAGATGCGTCGTGCCGTCATTGCCCAAGGAAGCGATTGCCATGACCGTGGTATATCCAGCGGTTCTTCTCGCATATAGCCGACCCCTTGGACTCCTTCCCGCCATGGTATGCAATTTACAATATGGACTGAGGGTGCTCTGTCGTGATTTCCTCCCTACTATTAAAGTCAAGGGGAAAGGAAAGGACAAGTCGAAGGAGACTGCCCAGCCGAAAACTCCAAACCCTAGGGTGGAGATGCCCTACACCTATTTGATGGCGTGGCTTGTCTTGCACTGTCCCTCCTTAATGAGTGCACCAGAGCGTCGTTCGGGCGAAAAGTGCTTCCTTGTAGAACTGTATGAACGTTCTTCATGGAGGCAAAATTATATGTCCCAGATTCGGAAGACTCTTCGTAGCTTTCAGAATTACGAGATCTTCCGGTGTTTTCCTGACTTTCCCGGCGGAGGATATGGAATGAGGCTAAAGGACGCCGTGGAAGCAGATAAGTTCACTACTTTATCTGTAGGAGCGTTCTGGTGGCTTCTCAACATCCGTCCCGGACACTTGGTGTATCGTCAAGATCTCAGGTGTCAGATCGAGCCATATACTCCGAGTCGCTTTGCTCGCCAGTTTGGATATTCTCAACTCTATGTGGGCAATCCAAATAAAGATCTCGCTCACGAGGGGAACTTATACGAAGGCGCTCGTGGCTGGTTCCATTTTGCAGTGGGCGGGACTGAGGCTGAATTCTCCTTGCCCCAGAAGGTGCCAGAATTGGCCATGACCCTCAGCTCCTGCAATTGGTTCAACATTGCGAATGCTGACGTGCCCGGCTTCTCTCTCAATCGCAGTTGTTGCAAATAGATGGAAGCCCTCTATATTAGCCGCCAGGGTGCTTCTAGGGTAAGGATAAAAGGAATGGAAGAATTTCTTGGCGCTGCAGCTGAGCCTTCGGATGTCAGCGAATCAGACGATGATGCCGGTGATGATGGCGACAATACTGGTGCTGGTGGAGTTCCTCAGCCTGTTGTCAGTCGTTCCCTGAGTCCAACTCTCAAACGCCGTGGCACTTTAAAGAAAAGGCCGGGTAAGAAGCAAAAACCGGCACAGAAAACTTTGATAGCCCCCCAAGAAGTGGCTATCAAACTTGCTTCCGACTTGTTGGCTTCAGCTGTACCCCCAGCGTTGGCAAGGGAGGATGAACCTGCTAAAGCTCCAAGTGTTGCTGAGGTTTCAGCTCCTTCGGCCGTAGAGCCTGTGGCAGAACCTGGGGCGCAACTAACGGGTAGCGAGACGGGTACATTGCTGGAAATGACAATGGCTCCCCCTTCAAGTCCGACAACTGGACTTGTATCGCCTGGTATGGCCTTTAGCATTTTATTTTTTGCCCGTTATTATTTTAACGTAACACTGCTTTTCTGGTCTTCTGAAATGCAGGTGATCAACTTCTCTCGCCAATGCACTCGACTACCCAAGTAGAGTCTGACGATAGAATGGACCATTCCGGCTCCGTTGGTGGTGTGGGTAGCTCTGCTGGTGAGTTTGCGGCTGATTATTCCACACCGGCTCCTGCCTCTGTTTCCTCTTCAATTCCCCCAATTGACGAATTGGGAAGTGACGAGAGAACTGAGATTATTATCGCAGCTGCTGCTAATGAGGCTACACCTTCTTCTAGCATGCCATCTCCAACGCCAGTCTGTTCCACTGAGACATTTCCCACAGTCGTTGGCGTGCCTTCTCAGTCAGCGATTTTAACGTCGTCTGTTGTCGTGGCTGCTGAGATACCTGCTACTCTTCTGACTTCAAGCCTTCCAGCAGGGGAGGAGAATAATTTGAAATTCTCATTCGAAAATGCTTCTCCCACCGGAGGAGCTTCAGGCGAAGTGATCCCATCTTCTCTTCCTATTGGTGGGGGTACCCAAGTGATTTGTACTGACGGTACTTCGTCTGGGGTCTCCAGCTCTTCCAGATCTGCACTGGCTCTATTGGTCCCTTAGATTATGAATTTAATGCAGGGACGGGCTTCTTCTTCTCCAATTCCAGCCACTACTGCTCCCTTGCTCACGACACCTCTTTTGGCATTACCTACTTTGCCTACCGACACTGCAAATCCTCTTGAAAGACTTTTCGGCTTCACTGTCGAGGATTTTATGCATTTGTTAAGAAGATGTGTCGAGATGGTTCTTGCTGGCCACGATTTCTTCAACTTCGCACGTCCACTGTTACTCCGCTATTTAGGAAATATTGAAGAATTCGGTGGACAAGATCGAGCAGCTCCATACCGGGCCCGCCTTGCAGCCTTAGAAGAGCAGGTGACCACGCTACACACACTCCGTCAGGCAGATGTGGAGGCGATCACTGAGATAGAGCTGGCGCGGCTTCGGGCAGAATCCTTATCTCGAAGAAATATTTTAAGGCAGCAGGAGGAGAGATGGTCTCAGGAGCTGACAGAGCTCCAGGCCAGTCGGGAATCCGTTCTTGGTGACCTGCAGAGGGTAAACTTTGGAATTGAGGAAGGTCAGGCGGCCATCTCTAAAGCCCAGGAGACGATTGCCAGAGCTCGGGCCACCTTGATAGAAAATGAACTCCGATTAGGAGAATCTGTCAAGAAGTGGGAGATGTTGCTTGTCCAGCAGGAGCAGATTCAGCAGGAAGAGATGGCCAGGAATCGTGCCATAGAAGAATCTCGTCAGCAACAACTTACAATAAGTGATGATGAGTTGCGTAGGCAAGCTCAGCAAACCGTGGAGGCTTCTCATCGTAGAAATTTAGACGAGACAATAAACCAATTGAGACTCCTGGGAGGTCAATAGTTTCATCTCTCTTTACGCTTTTATCTTCCTTGTAATAAGAACTTCGTAAACAGGAGAGAGATAACCTTACGATGTTTCTTTGAAATTCTTTTTGTATCTTCACCTTTTTAATAAAGATGATTCTTTTGACTCTTTTATTTGCCGGCTTCAAAACAGATTTGCTTGCCCAACAAATAACCTGTCGTCAAAACGATTTATCTCGTTATCGTTCATGCTCAATTTCTTGAGCCGAAGTAAAAATTAAAGTTTAATATGGGATTTTTAGCAAACCCCCAGCTATTAACGGATTTGATTAGCCTTTACCAACTACCGTTTGAGTTGGGCTAGCCATGTTATTCCCCTCATCATGGTGAGTTATCGAGGAGTACGTTTGGGCTTAAATGCCAAACTTTTCCTCTTCTCTTTACTTTATCGGTATTGGGCGATTCATACTTTCACCCCAGTATGATGGGTTGGCGAGAAACTAGTTCTCTTCCCATTACCTAGTTGGCATTGGGCAATTCATACTTTTACCCCAGCATGATGGGTTGGCGAGAAACTTGTTCTCTTCCCATTGCCTAGTTGGCGTTGGGCAATTCATACTTTTACCCCAGTATGATGGGTTGGCGAGAAACTCGTTCTCTTCCCATTGCCTAGTCGGCGTTGGGCAATTCATACTTTTACCCCAGTATGATGGGTTGGCGCGAAACTCGTTCTCTTCTCATTGCCTAGTCGGCGTTGGGCAATTCATACTTTTACCCCAGTATGATGGGTTGGCGAGAGACTCGTTCTCTTCCCATTGCCTAGTCGGCGTTGGGCAATTCATACTTTTACCCCAGCATGATGGGTTGGCGAGAGACTCGTTCTCTTCCCATTGCCTAGTTGGCGTTGGGCAATTCATACTTTTACCCCAGTATGATGGGTTGGCGAGAGACTCGTTCTCTTCCCATTGCCTAGTTGGCGTTGGGCAATTCATACTTTTACCCCAGCATGATGGGTTGGCGAGACACTAGTTCTCTTCCCATTACCTAGTCGGCGTTGGGCAATTCATACTTTTACCCCAGCATGATGGGTTGGCGAGAAACTAGTTCTCTTCCCATTGCCTAGTCGGCGTTGGGCAATTCATACTTTTACCCCAGCATGATGGGTTGGCGAGAAACTAGTTCTCTTCCCATTGCCTAGTTGGCGTTGGGCAATTCATACTTTTATCCCAACATGATGGGTTGGCGAGAAACTAGTTCTCTTCCCATTGCCTAGTTGGCGTTGGGCAATTCATACTTTTACCCCAGTATGATGGGTTGGCGAGAAACTAGTTCTCTTCCCATTGCCTAGTTGGCGTTAGGCAATTCATACTTTTACCCCAGCATGATGGGTTGTCGAGAAACTTGTTCTCTTCCCATTGCCTAGTCGGCGTTGGGCAATTCATACTTTTAGGTCAGAGGCGTTTAATTACACATGCCTAAAAGAAAGATTGGGGGCTGTTCAAACTTGAGAACTAAGCACACCAGGTTTGGGTTAGAGGCGTCAAACTGCGCATGTCCAAGAAAAGACTGATGGTGGTTCAAACTTGAGAACCAAACTGGAGGCGGTTCAAGGCTCTCTCGCGTAACTTGAACTGGGTACTCCAAACACACCAGGTTTAGGTCAGAGGCGCACAATACGCATGCCTAAGAAAAGACTGATGGTGGTTCAAACTTGAGAACTAAACGCACCAGGTTTGGGTCAGAGGCGCCAAACTGCGCATGCCCAAGAAAAAGACTGATGGTGGTTCAAACTTGAGAACCAAACGCACCAGGTTTTAGGTCAGATGCGCACAATGCGCATGCCTAAGAAAAAGACTGGAGGTGGTTCAAACTTGAGAACCAAACACACCAGGTTTTAGGTCAGAGGCGCCAAACTGCGCATGCCTAAGAAAAGAAGACGCGTTTCTCCAGGGTTACTAAGAATAGTATTTCTTTAGAAATTTGCCATTGATTGGCATCATCATCCTGTCGCCGTCTTGATTCATTAAGTGATAGGCTCCACTGGAGTATACTGTCTCCACAACGAACGGTCCTTCCCACTTGGGTTCAAATTTACCCTTAGTCTTGTGGGTTAGAACCATTGGCCTTTTAACAGCCAGAACCAAGTCTCCTTGTTTAAAGGTCCTTGGTTTAACATTCTTATTGAATGTTTGAGATATTCGGGCTTGATACAACTCAATTTGTTGTTGAGCCCTGAGACGTTTTTCATCTAACGCCTCTAGTTCTTGCAATCTTTGCTGATGGCGTTCTTCTGTCGTCATCTTTGTGCCTAAAGCCACTCTCAAGGATGGTATCTGGATTTCAAGAGGCAAGACAACCTCACTTCCATAAACCAAAGAGAACGGGGTTGCTTTGGTCGGGGTGCGAACGGTGGTGCGATAAGCCCACAGGCATTCTCCTAGCTTTTCATCCCAATCTCGTTTATTAGAAGAGACGAACCTCCGAAGGAGTTTAATAATCGTCTTGTTGAAAGCTTCTGCTAACCCATTAGCCGCAGGATTATATGGTGTAGAAGCGATATGTTTGATTCTGAATTTATTGCAGAATCTGGAGAATCCCTGACTGATGAATTGCGGACCATTATCATGAATGATCCGTCGAGGGACGCCAAATCGGTAAATGACATGATGCTTGATAAACTTGACCACATCTGCCGTTTTCACCTCTTTCATGGGCACGGCTTCGGCTCATTTTGAAAAATAATCGGTTATTGCAAGAATAAACCGATGTCCTCTGGATGACGGGGGAGTTATTGGCCCTACAATGTCCATTCCCCAGGCTTCAAACGGCCAGCTTGCGACGGTATTGTGCAAGTATTCTTGGGGTTGATGAATAAAATTGGCATGTATTTGGCATGCATGACATCGTTTAGCATATGCCATTGCTTCCGTAACCATGCTCGGCCAGTAGTAACCCAGCCTTCTTATACGGTCTCCAAGTTTGGGACCGGGCTGATGAGCTCCACATATTCCATCATGTGTTTCTTTCAGCACTTGTTCTGCTTCTGCTTTCGATATGCAGCGTAGCAATAGACCACCTCTTGACTTTCTATACAAAGTTTGAAGTTTATGGTCATAATAAAATCTTTGGGTCTTTCTCTTTATTGAGGTGGCTTCCTTAGGATCTTCTGGTAATATCCCATGTAAGGCATAATCCACAAACAGAAATCGCCAATCACGGGGTTCTAACTTTAAGCCAGTCTGGCATACCTCTTCGGCTTAAGATACCACATCTGGGTGGAGGAGTTCTCTACTACTAATGGTGATGCTTTTAGCTTCACCTGGCGGGATTGCCAGCGTTGCGGCTAATGCGGTAAGAGCATCTGCATAAATATTCTCGTTTCGAGATACGTGATATATGTAGAATTGTTCAAAATATCCTGCTAGCTCAATAGCTAGCTGATGATAGGGGATGAGGGCTTCATGTATGACTTCATACTCACCTGTCATCTGATTGACAATGAGTTTAGAATCTCCATATGCCGCTAGATGGTTCACCCCCAGTTGCAGAGCTATTTTTAAGCCGATAATAAGCGCATTGTACTCCGCTACATTATTAGTGCACGGTTCTGTTAATGAGTAACCGTTAGGCAATATATGTTTATGTGGGGATATTAGCACAACCCCCACTCCAGCAGCAAATCGTCTCGCGGCACCATCAAACAACATTTGCCAAGGTTGCTCTTTGGTAACTGTATTGACTTCTGATGTCTGCTTTAATTGGGACCAAATTGGATGGTCTGCAAGGAAATCAGCAATTGTCTGTCCCTTCATGGCCTTTTGAGGGACAAAATGTATGTCATAGGGCGATAGTAAGAGCGCCCATTTTGCCAATTGGCCATTTAAGGATCCCGATTTGGTCATTAGAATCTTCAAGGGGTTAACCCGTGATATAACATGAATTGTTTGCCCCGAAAGGTAGTGTCGCATTTTCTGAACAGCAAACACTAGGGCTAAACATTCCTTTTCAATTAGGGTATATCGCTGTTCGGCCCCAATCATTGTTCTACTTAAATAGTAGAGGGCATGTTCATGACCGTGCTTATTATATTGAGCAAGTAATGCTCCTAAAGCATTATCCATGGCCCTTACATATATAAGGAAGGGCTGCCCAGGGGCTGGTGCTATTAGTACAGGAGGCTTAGTAAGATACTCCTTGAGATCATCAAATGCCTGCTGACATGCCTCATCCCATATGAAAGACACTCCCTTCTTCATAAGTTTGGAGAATGGTTGGCATCGTCCAGATAAGTTGGATATGAAGCGCCGAATATAAGCGAGCTTTCCTTATAATCCCCTTAATTCCTTAAGATTGCGTGGAGGCGGCATTTCGCTAATCGCTTTTACCTTTTCAGGGTCGAGGAAAATTCCTTTTGAAGTTATTACGAACCCTAGAAACTTCCCGCTGGACACCCCCATGAACGACTTGGTAGGATTCATCTTCAAGTGATGTTTCCGCATAAGATCGAAGACCACTCTTAAATCGTGAATATGATCTTCTTTGTCTTTGCTTTTAACTGCTAAGTCATCCACATAGCACTCCACTGTTCTGCGTAGGTGTTCTTTGAATATGGCGCTCATTGCGCGTTGGTAGGTGGCACTTGCATTCTTTAATCCGAATGACATCACCGTATAACAGTATACCCCCTGTGGCGTTCTGAAAGCTGTATGCTTTTCATCATCCGGGTGCATCTTGATTTGGTTATAACCTGAGAAGCCATCCATAAAGGACATCCTCTCATAACCGCAAGTATTATCGATCATCACGTCGGTGATGGGGAGTGGAAATTCATCATTGGGACATGCAGCGTTCAGATCTCGAAAGTCAATGCATATCCGGATTTTGCCATTCTTTTTGCGAACTGGCACTATGTTTGCCACCCAGTCTGGGTGTTGTTCTTCACGGATGAACCCGGATTGTATAAGCTTGTTGACCTCAGCAACTATTGCCTCCATCAATTCTGGTCGAAAACGCCTCTGTTGCTGTTTAACAGGTTTGACATCTTCTTTTATATTTAACCGGTGTGTTGTAATTTGAGGGTCAAGCCTAGGTATATCTTCATAACTCCATGCGAACACATCTATATACTCTTTGATAAGGGATATAAGTTCCTCTTTTTCTAAAGGAGTTAGTGTGTCGCTTATGAAAATGGGTTTCGGATTTTCTTCCGTTCCCATGTTAACCTGTATTAATTTGTCTTCTGTGGGCGGGTCACGCTGTTCAAAGCGGACATCCCAGAGAGTATCCACATGCCTAGCTCAAGCATCATCTTGAACGTCAATTGGTTCCTCGTCGATTTCTGGTGCGGCTGAAACCATATTGATTGTCAAAGATTGAAACCAAGCACCGGTGCTTATATCCGAATCATGATCTGGTGAAGATGTTTCTTCTTTGGCCGAAGAACTCTCTTCATCATTTAATGGTGACGAGGGTGGAGTAGATACATAACCCAACCCCCTGCGGGTCTTCTGATAATAATCAGGGCTCTCCTCTCGGTCTAAACGAGGGTATGAGATTCCGTCGCCCTTTTCCGAAGTTTAATCCCGGCTTATGGGTGAAATCATATCCCATTCTCTTCATCATCTGTCGGGACCTTTGCTCATATAAGTGAAATTGAGGTGATGTTTGTTCATCACTTTCACTACTTTGTCTTTGTCGAGGCGACGTGGCCACTTTGCCGAACATGATCGGCCTTTGGAACTTCTGTCGGGGAGGCACTTCAAAGAAGTGCCCTTGATCCTCGGTTATTTTTAATTGAGAGAGGAGGGAAGACCTGAGGGGTAAATGGTATGCCGCCAGAACTTCAAGTTCGGTCAGGCCATCCACTTCGGTGGAGGTACAAGAGGGCTCAGACTCAGTAGCTACAGCATGCTCGTAGACTAACTTTACATTTTCATTAATAACCCATTCACTTTCTATTACATCCACTATATTATCAAGACCTAAGCTAAGATCTAGGTGAGGGTTGATTTCGTAATCACCCCCATCGTCTTCTCCAAGGAGCTCGTACTCAGTGTCGGCTTCGTTGCCACTGTCGCGGGCTTTGGAAACTTGCTAAGACTGTCATTGGAGGCTTCATGTGCTGGTTTGTAGAGTGCAACATCTGTGAAGTAATTTTCCAACCCTTTGAATGGCTGCTTGTCAGCAATTAGTGTCCGGACCTCTCCTTCCTCATCGCAATATTTCATGCACTGGTGAAGAGTCGACGGAACTATCATATGAGAGTGGATCCAAGGTCGTCCCAATAAAATATTGTAGGAGGTATCAGCGTCAATTACATAGCATGTAACCTCCGTTTTCAAGTCTCCAATTTGACACCGCAATCGGATCTTACCAAGAGGATGGCTATTATTAGCGTTGAATCCATAGATGGTAGTGTGTGTAGGTGTCAAGCGATGAAGGAAAATCCCCAACAGCTGCATCAATCTACTGGGCACGACGCTGAGTGCAGAACCTGGATCAATCTGAATTCGGTCCACTTTTGTGGACCTGACATATCCAGTGAAATATAAAGACCTATTATGCTTTATATTCCTCACCTGCATGTCTTCTGGAGAGAAGATGATTTGTGGGACTTGCCTCCTCACTTGATGACAGTGGGGGCAAGAGTCCCGCTCTTCGATGGCCGGCTCGACAATCTTAGCTAGGAACGATTCAGAGTCTGCCAAGGCCTCTCTTAGAGCTTCACGTGTTGATTTTGATAATCTCAACAATTCGTAAAGCGTTACTCGCGCTGGGATGTTAGCCAACTGCGCAATTATGTCAAATTCGAAGGGAGTTTCTTTGGCTCCTTCATCTCTGGCAGGATTCTTCTGGAAACGAAGTCCTTTCTGCTTCGCAGGCTTTGCGAGTTCTGCATAGATATCTTTTGGATCCACTCTAGTGTAGTTCTTAAGATATGTCTTTCCAGATCGAGTACCGGAAGGGCCTGCCCCATCTTGGTGGGTGGCCATAGTTTCGGGTTCTTCTTCAGAATCTGTGAAGGCTCCCGAATCTATATATTCTTCTTTTATATCTGCAGAAATGGCATTAACAGCCCATTTCTTCTCTGGACCTCTTGAAGTAGTCCATTGTTCATCTTCCAGCAAGTCGGGGTGAACCCACATAACTTCCCCCTTTTGGGTTGTTACGGGGACAAGTCCCTCTTGGGCTTTGTTGTGCGGATCAAGATTCTTCGTGACCATCTTACCCTTAGGGATTGGGGTCACTCCTGCGGGAAACTCGTGGGTTCCGACCATTATGGTTGTCATATTGGCAGTGACTTTCTTCTGCTCTTCCTTAAGCGTCAGAACTCCAGCCTCTATTAGTGCTTGGATTCTGTTCTTAAGGGGAAAACAATCCCTGGTAGGGTGCCTAACATTCCGGTGATAAAGACAGTAATTGGGATCTTTAGTCTTACCCGCATCTTCCGGCTTCTTATTCTCCGGAAGTTTTAGCATTCCCTTCTTCTGGAGTAGGTGAAAAAGGATATGCGTCTGTTCCGCCTTGAAAGTGTAATTCCTTTCTTGTTGCGGTCTGATTTGCTTTGATCCTCGCTGACTTTGAGACTTTGGCTCTGGCGGAGGACCAATTTTCTGAGGAGCAGCTTCTGACGACATGACTGCTTTTCCTTTATTCTTATTGCTGTTGTTTTGGGTATATGGCTTACTACCCCCAGCGCTTCTTGATTCGCGGGATTCCTCGACTCGGCGAATCAAGTCTTCAGCTTGCTCTCCTTGTTTGAGCAGGTCCCTCCATGTCTTAGACTCTACGGCCCCCATTTTGAGGAGCACATTGGTCTTAAGGTTGTGTTGACAGGTCTCGACTAGAGTTTCCTGGATCATTCCGTGTTTACAATGTACGGACTTCTCCCGGAACCTTTCTATGAAATCTTTAACCGCTTCTTGTTCTCCTTGCCTAGTTGCAAGGAGGGAATGAACCGTAATCTCAGTGTCATCCTCGAAGAAACGTGAGAGAAATAATTTCTCAACATCTAACCAGGTATTAATAGTACCTGGGGGCAACTGCATGAACCAAGTAAAGGCAGGCCCTCGCAAAGTACTTGCAAATACTTTGGTCATGATGGGATCATTACCCATTAAGTGTCCTGCTTGGGACAAAAAATAATATATATGCTGACTGGGCGATCCCTTCCCGTCGTATGTCTCTAACTTGAGCGGCTTATACTTTGGTGGGTAAGGTATCATATCCCATTCAGGAGGATACGGTCTAGAGACCCCATCTTCTTTCAACTCCTTTTTACGCATTAAAGCTTCGAGTTGACTCTGCAGCTTTTCTATCTTTTTGCCATGCGGATCATGGAAAGAAAATCTATCATCTTCCTCATGCATCGAGTGGGCTTTCTCTTCCTGTTCTTCTTCATTCAGAGTTTCTTCCCCCTTTTTGGCGTTATCTTCAACAAACCTCGACAGCATGACTTTGAGTCCTTCAATCATCTTTTGTTGCTCTCGAATCATCTTTTCTTGAGCTTCAAATCTCTGATTGATATCGTCAGACTTATCTGCCATATGCGATGCTGACTTCTGTAGCCGAGACGATATACAGGATGGAGGCGAGGCTATAGCGGAATTATCGCTGTCCTCGTCGTAAGAACCCCCTGCGAGCTTCTTATAATTTCGGGGCGGGACGGCTCCTGATCTTAGTCGAGTAATACGATGAGGTTCATCATCGCTCGATTCTGAATCATCATCCGTCTCTGCAATTTTCTTCCCTTTTCCTACCATGTTGGAAGTTACAGCTCTCCCTTGTTTCAGGGGAGTGGTTCTTGTCTTCTTAGCAGGATTCTGGTTTGACTCATTTAATCGGTCGAACACAGATATCATGTTCTTGCTGCAGCCACAGTTATCCATCACGGCTGATACTGCTGTCACAAGTTGCTGGCAATGGCAACTATGTTCAACTTGAAGTTGGTCTATGCCTCTCTTCTTAGAGAGATGTTCCCTGAGGTCAGTGCCTCTAGCCATGGAATCAAGAGGTCCATTCAACTTTTGAGAGTGTTTAGGAATCCACTGAAGCTTCTTTGATTGATCAACCCTGACTCTGGGGTCGGACCGATCCTCGCATGGCTTAGGAATAGCCTCGCATTTCACATTGCGGGCCTGAAGAATAGCTCCGCGCTTATCCACACTAGCCTCGCATTTCTCGCTGGCTTGGTGTGTCCTTGGAAGTTTGCATGCTGGCTTATCTTTACGATTAACGCAGATCATAGCTTCGCGCTTAGCGCGGTTTTTACGACTGACAACTATCTGCCAATCATGCTCACGTTCCTTGTGGGTGTTAGAAGTCTTGCGTTTATTGCAAGTATCACTGGCTTCTCGTCTCTCGCTAGGCACAGTAATAGCCTCGCGTGGAGAATCACACGCTGGCTTTGAATAATTTTTATACTCGCGTAACTCGCGAGTGTTGGGTATTCTGCGACTAGCGCAACCCTTACTGGCTTCGCGTCTCTCGCTAGGCACAGTAATAGCCTCGCGTGGAGAATCACACGCTGGCTTTGAATAATTTTTATACTCGCGTAATTCGCGAGTGTCAGGAATCTTGCGTAACTCGCCAGTATTACCAGCCTCGCGTGGAAAATCACATGCTGGCTTTTCCTTGCTTTTAAGGCAAGTTGTATCTTCGTGTTTAACGCGGTAGAGATTGGTTTCGCGGGTAGCGCGAGCTAATTTGCGAGGGACCATAGCCTCACGTCCTCTAGAGTTAGCTCCGCGTCCAAGGCGGGCTTTGAGGGCTCTACGCCTCGCTCTCCGGTTCCTGTTCCGGAGTTGGGTCCTGGTCAGTCCAGTTCCCACGTCTTCTTCGGCAATCGGAAGCTCATCCTCTGCTAGGGTTTCTTGTGTGGACTCCGGCTCTATAACCGCAGTCTCCAAGGATCCCCGTCTCTCGGTGGACACCTTTTTACCCGTCACTCGGGTATTGGAGTACATGCGACGATAGTGCCGTGTCTCATCCAAGTCACCTGATCCGGAGGAGAGGAACTCCTCGTACTTCTGCTGGTCGATTTCAACGACCAGCGTGTCTACTTCGGATCCGATCAAGTCAACGTCCGATTGCGCTACAATCTCTTCATCAGTGAAAGAGACGGCTTCCACTGTGGTCGCCAGTTTGTTCGTCGAAAAAGTTCCTTCGCTTTCTTCCATTGAATACATCTCAGATTACAATAGAAGTGAACAAGATATATAAAGAACAAACGAGAGGATTTTATATTTCAATCTCTCTCTTTTACAATAGTTTCGTGGGATCTGTGGCGATGGGATCTATAGTAGTTCTTTTGGACGATCGGTACGTTGAAATCTTCTCTGTCGAAGATATCGGCCGATAGTAGACGATCTTCACTGGTTTTGATTTGTTCAAGGCTCTCTCGCGTAACTCGAATTTCTCAAGAACTCCAGAAAGAAGATGGTGGTTTTCTCTGATCTTCACGAACTCAAGGCTCTGTGCGTAACTTGAATTCTCCAAGATTTCAAAAGATGATCAGCAAAGGCTTCAAGGCTCTCTCGCGTACTTGAATTGCCAAAGGATCGATAGGAGACTTCCGATGCCCCAAAAATAAGACCCTTAGGGTTTCACCAGGAAGGTATTTATATCCCCAGGTTAATGCAAGAGTTTCTATCTAAATAGAACTCGCATTCATCAAGGATTCCAATCAAATATCTTAGTTTTGATGGAATTCTGATTAGACTTGATTCGGGTATTTGGATAAGTTCTCAATCAATTTGAGATTCTGGTTATCTGCTTACGCGGAGCTTTAATCGCATCAAAATGCGGTGCTAAATAACCAGTGCGCGGAGCTAACGCGGAGCTATTGATCATCTCCGCGTTTTACTCAAACGCGAGGCTAATACAAGCCAAACTGCGGAATCAACGCGGAGCTATTAAACATCTCCGCGTTTTATTCAAACGCAGGGTTAATGTAACCAAACGCGGGGCTATTGAATTAGCTCCGCGTTCTGTTGTGGAAAATCCTTTTAACTTAGAAATTTTCACTGCCAACACTTCCTTACACTGTTTATCAGCAACTGGGGTTAGGAAAACTTCAACCTACCAAGGTCACATTACAGCTAACTGATCGTTTGATTAAGAGACCACTTGGTATGGTTGAAGATGTGCTCATTAAGATCGGCGAGTTTATCTTTCCTGTAAACTTCATTGTCTTAAAAACTGAGCCGATCTCCAATCCACGAAATCAAATTCCCGCTATCTTGGATAGACCATTCCTTACAACATCAAATGCGTTAATTGATTGTAAGAGTGGCCTCATGAAGTTATCGTTTGGGAATATGACTGTGGCATTGAACATATTTAATATGGATGAGCACGCAACGAGCTCCCTCATTGAGGTCAACATGATTCACGGTTTGCATTCTCATTTGACCTCTTACACTGATGATGAACCCTCATTTGAGCAAATGTTCAAAAATGAGCTCATGTTATTAGAAGAATTGGCACATACTGATTCTATGTATGATGATACTTATGCAAGTGTGTCATCGAATTATAAGCATACTTTTGAGGATTTGTTTGTAAAGGAGCTCGTATTACTTCGTGAGTTAGAAGAGCCACTACAACGTTCACTTGATCCTATAGCACTCTTCTCACCTCATGATATTTCTACATGTATACTTGTTACTAACGATGATTGGCAGGTTTATAATAAAGAATTCTTTAACCCAATTGTTAATGCTTACATGTGGATAAAGAAAAAGCGAGGACGACATAAAAAGCAGACAAGTAATCTCATGACTTGTAGGAGGTTGATGAGATATAATAATGCACCCAATTTACGTTTAAAACGCACACACTATGAAAGTGGGAAGCGATCTAGAGGTCGTAACCACTCTCCACGCGTTAATAGGGTGATGATATTGAGATCGTAACTTTTGCGACTCTCATTATTTTTATAGTATTTGTATAATAGTTTTCATATTTATTTTGCCACACCTGGTTTGTGTATGAGGGCATACCAAAGTTTAGGTTTGGGGGAGTAGTTTTTAGGAGATTTTTATTTTTTAGGATTTTTAGGATTTTATTTTTATTTGTAGGATTTTTTTTAGATTTTTGGGTTTCTTTATTTTACACTTTGGGTAGTTTTTAGGGTAACTTAAAAAAAATTTGAAAAAAAAACTTGTTTTCATCAATAGATCAACCTAATTACAGATAAAGGAACAAATTTAGATTTGAAATTGGATAGGAGAGTAGATTGGATGATACACTTTGAATTTTATGAAAAAAGACTAAAATTCGAAAAATAAATATCGCTAACAGTGGTTTTGAGGCAAGTATACATCTACTTTTTTTCACTTCACAATAGTTTATTAGGTTAAGGATAAAAATAATAACGATTGAGTAAGTCTTCTCTCTCTAAAAAAAAGAATAAAAAAAGAAAAAAAGTGAGAATAAAATAATGGAGTGAGCCTAAGACAATAGCCTAGAGAGTGATAAAATAATGGGGCGCGCCTGGTGTTAAGGCAATAGGCTTAAGAGTGAAAAAAAATAGTATGATCCAAGTAATCGGGTATTTTGCGTCTAAGTAAGCGTGAATATTCGCATGAAAGACAAAATATTCTAAAAAAAAGAAAAAGAAAAGAGTATGAACCGAGTAATCGAGTACGTTACGCCTAAGCAAGCGTGAATATTCGCATGAAAGGTGAAATATTCTTAAAAAAATAAAATAAAAAGAAAAAAGAAACAGAAAGAAAATTTATTATGAGAGAGGAGATGAATCATGAGTTAGAGTTGGAGTCCAAAACCGAAGTAGACTATCTCACGTGCACGTAGATGTATAGGAGCCAATGGATTATCTGTTAGTGGGTATTGAAAGATAGGATTTAAATTTTTGATTAAAATGATAACTGTATTTGATATGACTCTCGATTTAAAAATTGATAATCTAAATGCGCTCTTGAGTTTGTATATTAGTGAGATTAATTGATAAAAATATCAAAAAAAAAGATTTTTTTTTATTTTGTATAAAATTTTTACTTTTCTTATTTTTTGGTTATCCTTATTTTTCTTTTCTTTATTCCTTAATCTATTTTCTTCATGAATTTTGTGGGTATATTCACTACAAACTCTCACGAGATACAACTCGTCCACTAGGGTAACCTAGGGGTTTAAAGGCTTGTTGCACGTGCTAAGTGCAATCGCGATTCCTACGAAAGTGGGTTAGAATTTTTTCTTTTTCTTTTTAGATTTAGGTTTTGCTCGAGAACTAGCAAAAGTTAGGTGTGGGGGTGTGATGAGTATCATATATTGTATTTTTCCTCCCATACTTTATCTATTTTTGTATATAAATAAATGTTACTCGGGTATTTTTAGTGTCTTTTTCAGATAATCCGGTTCGTACAAGGAGATGGTATGAAATTAGAGTTGGAGTAGGAAATCAAGCCAGAAAAGTTTCTAAAGTGAGCAAAATTATGAGACTACGATGCTGCAGAGACTCAAAGTCAAATACAGTCAAGACAATTAAGCATACAAGACAAGAAGTTCACGAGGAAAAAGTTTCATAATTTTTTGGCTTACTTGAGCCGCATTTAGTGGTTTAAGCAGCCAATTGGCGGCCCAGTGGTGGACTTACATGTGGAGTTTTCTCCAGTGACTTCGTTGTAATTGTATAGTTTTTCAGTTCTGCTAGAATTAGGGTTTGATTTCCGAAACCTATATATTGGCCGTATCCTTGTATTCTAAAAAAGATCCTGAATTTTTGTACTCGTTTTTAATTTAATAAAATTAGGGTTTTGCTGAAGGGGTGGCGGCCACAATACTGTGCTCCAGAGGTAAGCCATTACTTTTAGTTATTTATTTGCTTTCTAGATAGAGTTAATTGCTTTCTAGTTAGGTTTTATTGCTTTCTAGATTAAATTTATTTGCTTTCAGGAATAAAGATTTGATTTTCTTTATTATGAATATGAGTAGCTAATTTTCTTTAGCCCTAGGATGTAGATGAAGTTAGTTTATTAGATCTAACATGAATTTATCTTATCTTCTTCCTAGAAAGAAATAAAATTATGATTTTTCTATAAATAAATAAAAGATGGAGTTCACAAATCATAATTCTTTGATAGATTATGCTTAATTAATATTTTGATAATCTAGGAATTCTTATTCTTTGTTTGTTTTTAGAATTATTAATAGAGATTTTCCTATAAATAAATTGACTTGAATAAACTTGTAAATCTGATTTCTTTGATAGGTTATACTTGAATTAGGTTTCTTGATAGCCTATGCTTAGATTAGGGTTTGAAGTTTATTTCTTTTCTTTTGTTTATGAGATTTTCTACTTGATATGATTTGTTTTTAAGAAAAGTGTTATCTTTGATGGTTTATACTTGCACATCACTTGATAGGTCATACTTAGGGGTACTCGATTAAAATCAAATTACAAATATCACCTTTTTAATATGTTACTTAACCGTGCATAATTAAAAAGTTAGGAAGAAAGAGATAATTCATTGTTAGGCTATTATTCTAATGAATTCGAGATCCTAGGCTAACCTCTAGAACTTAAACTAATCTTCTCTCGATCTAAAATATCATAGTTAGTCCGTTAGACTAAGGAAATAGTAAGAAATCGCAAAACACTTTAGATCCATTTGGGATGACCTGTACAGCGCTACACCGATACTGTGCACTTGCAGTAATTTATCACATCACGGCTTTATGAAAAAAATTGCAAAAACTACCCCCAACAGTTATAAACGGTAACATTTCAAAAAAAAATTATGTGTCGTGCCGTGCCAGGCACAGCATGGCATGCACGGGCTGAGGCGTGCCGCCGGCCCATGTGACCACGGCTTGGGCACGGCTTGAGCCGGGGCACCAGGCCAGGCTGGGCGTACTTGAATTGCCCGACCCATTTGCCAGACCTACATTCAGTTAGTAACAGTGCAATAGTCGTTTGGGCATTAATATCCGGACGGCATAACACTAGTTTGGATTTTAGTACCCGAACAAGTTTGATCACCACTTCCAGATAAAAATGCTCTGGATAACTTAAAAAGAAAAAGAGTAAATAGAATGAAATACCCTCTTTATTGTTGGAGA
>JAYEPQ010000020.1:6305184-6390184 GCA_036321105.1 Dracaena cambodiana
TCCACAACAGAACGCGGAGCCAATTTAATAGCTCCGTGTGTGATTATATTAACCTTGCATTTGAACAAAATGCGGAGATATTTAATAGCTCCGCGTTGATTCCGCAGTCTGGCTAGTATTAGCCTCGCGTTTGAGTGAAACGCGGAGATGATCAATAGCTCCGCATTAGCTCCGCGTTTTGGTTATTTAGCGCCGCGTTTTGATGCGATTAAAGCTCCACGTGAGCAGATAACCAGAATCTCAAATTGATTGAGATTATGATTTGGGCTTATCCAAATACCCGAATCAAATCTAATCAGAATTCCATCAAAACTAAGATATTTGATTGGAATCTTTGATGAATGCGAGTTCTATTTAGATAGAAACTCTTGCATTAACCTGGGGCTATAAATACCTTCCTGGTGAACCCTAGGGATCTTCTTTTCGGCAATTGTCTTCTTTTTGAATCCTTTGACAATTCAAGTACGCGAGAGAGCCTTGAAGTCAAAGGTATTCTTCTTCTTCCTTTCGGTTCTTAGAGAATTCAAGTTACGCACAGAGCCTTGAGTTCGGGAAAGACCAAAAAAGATCGTCTACAATCGGCCGATATCTTCAAGAGAGAAGAGTTCGACGTTCGATCGTCCAAAGGAACTACTATAGATCCCATCGCCACTGATCCCACGATTATTTTGTAAAAAAGAGAGATTGACATATAAAATCCTCTCGTTTGTTCTCTTTTTATCTTGTTCACTTTCATTGTGATTCAAGCTTAGTCAATGGAAGGAAGCAAAGGAACTTTTGCGACGAACAAACTGGCGACCACAGTGGGAGCCATCTCTTTCACTGATGAAGAGATTGTGGCGCAATCGGACGTTGACTTGATCGGATCCGAAGTAGACACGCTGGTCATTGAAATCGACTAGCAGAAGTACGAGGAGTTCCTCTCCTCTGGATCAAGTGACTTGGATGAGACACGGCACTATCGTCGCATGTACTTCAATGCCCGAGTGACGGGTAGAAAGGAATCCACCGAGAAACGGGGATCCTTGGAGACTGCGACTATAGAGCCGGAGTTCACATGAGAAACCCTAGCCGAGGATGAGCTTCCGGCTGCCGAAGAAGACTTGGGGACTGGATTGACCAGAACCCAACTCCGAAACAGGAGTCGGAGAGCGAGGCGTAGAGCCCTCAAGGCCCACCTTGGATGCGGAGCTAACACCACAGGACGCGAGGCTATGGTCCCTCGCAAACTGGCTCGCGCTACCCGCGAGACCAATCTTTACCGCATTAAACGCGAAGATACAACTTGCCTTAAAAGCAAGGAAAAGCCAGCGTGTGATTTTCCATGCGAGGCCATTACTGAGCCTAGCGAGAGACGCGAAACCAGTAAGGGTTGCGCTAGTCGCAGAATACCCGACACTCGCGAGTTACGCGAGTATAAAAATTCTTCAAAGCCAGCGTGTGATTTTCCACGCGAGGCTATTACTGAGCCTAGCGAGAGACGCGAAACCAGTAAGGGTTGCGCTAGTCGCAGAATACCCGACACTCACGAGTTACGCGAGTATAAAAATTCTTCAAAGCCAGCGTGTGAAATTCCACGCGAGGCTATTACTGAGCCTAGCGAGAGACGCGAAGCCAGTAAGGGTTGCGCTAGTCGCAGAATACCCGACACTCGCGAGTTACGCGAGTATAAAAATTCTTCAAAGCCAGCGTGTGATTCTCCACGCGAGGCTATTGCTGAGCTTAGTGAGAGACGCGAAGTCAGCAAGATTTGCGCTAGTCGCAAAATACTTAACACTCGCGAGAGACGCGAGTATAAAAATTCTTTAAAGCCAGCGTGTGATTCTCCACGCGAGACTGATACTGAGCCAAGCGAGAGACGCGAGGTCAGTACTAATTGCCAAAAACGCAAGACTTATGACACTCGCGAGAGACGCGAGTATAAAAATTCTTTGAAGCAAGCATGTGATATTCCACGCGAAGCTGATACTGAGCCAAGCGAGAAACGCGAGGCCAGTAATACTTGCAATAAACGCAAGACTTCTGATACCCGCGAGGAACGCGAGGACGATTGGCAAATAGTTGTCAGTCATAAAAATCGTGCTAGGCGCGAAGCTATGATCTGCGTTAATCGCAAAGATAAGCCAGCGTGCAAGAACTTCCCTTCACGCGGGGCTACTATTCCAGAAGCTAAATTTCTGAAGACACGCCAAGCCAGCGAGAAACGAGAGGCTAATGTGGCAAAATGCGGAGCTATTCTTCAGACTCGCGATATAAAACGCGAGGATACTTCTAAGCCCCGCGAGGTTCAATCCGACTGCATAACCAGGGCTGATCATTCAAAGAAGCTTCAGTGGGTCCCTAGACCCGTCCAAAAGTTAGACAGACTTCGTGATTCCATGATTAAAGATGCTAATCTCAGGGATTATCTCTCCAAGAAGAGAAGCATAGATCAACTTCAAAATGAACCTGTTTGTCACTGTCAGCAGCTCATGACGGCAGTGTCCGCTGTAATGGACAACTGTGGCTGCATCAAGAGCAGGATATCTGTGTTCGACCGATTAAAAGAGTCAAACTAGAACCCTGCTAAGAAGACAAGAACCACTTTCCTGAAGCAATGGAGAGCTGTAATCTCCCACATGGTGGGAAAAGGAAAGAAAATTATAGAAACGGATGATGATTCGGAATCGAGCGATGAAGAACCTCCTCACGTCACTCGACTTAAATCAGGAGTCGTTCCGCCTCGAAACTACAAGAGGCTTGCGAAGGGTTCTTACGACGAGGACAGCGATAACTCCGCTATAGCCTCGCCTCCATCCTCTACATCGTCTCGGCTACAAAAGTCAGCATCGCATATGGCAGATAAGTCTGACGATATCAATCAGAGATTTGAAGCTCAAGAAAAGATGATTCGAGAGCAGCAAAAGATGATTGAAGATCTTAAGATGATGCTCTCAAAGTTTGTTGAGAGTAATGCTAGAAAGGGCAAAGAAACTCTGAATGAAGAAGAACAGGAAGAGAAAGCCCACTCAATGCATGAGGATGACGATAGATTTTCTTTCCATGACCCGCATGGGGAAAAGATAGAAAAACTACAGAATCAACTCGAAGCTTTAATGCATAAGAAGGAGTTGAAAGATTCAGGGATCTCAAGACCGTATCCTCCTGAATGGGATACGATACCATACCCACAGAAGTATAAGCCACTCAAGTTAGAGCCATACGACGGGAAGGGATCGCCCAGTCAGCATATATATTACTTCTTGTCCCAAGCAGGACATTTAATGGGTAATGACCCCATCATGACCAAAGTGTTCGCAAGTACTTTGCGAGGGCCTGCCTTTACTTGGTTCATGCATCTGCCCCCAGGTACTATTAATACCTGGTTAGATGTAGAGAAATTATTTCTCTCACGTTTCTTTGAGGATGACACCGAGATTACGGTTCATTCCCTCCTTGAAACTAGACAAGGAGAACAAGAAACGGTTAAAGATTTCATAGAAAGGTTCCGGGAGAAGTCCGTACATTTCAAATACGGAATGATCTAGGAAACTCTAGTCGAGACCTGTCGACACAATTTTAAGACCAATGTGCTCCTCAAAATGGGGGCCGTAGAGTCTAAGACGTGGAGGGACCTGCTCAAACAAGGAGAGCATGCTGAAGACTTGATTCGCCGAGTTGAAGAGTCCCGCAGGTCAAGAAGTGCTGGGGGTAGTAAGCCATATACCCAAAACAACAAGAATAAAGGGAAAGCAGCGATGTCGTCAGAAGCTGCTCCTCAGAAAATCAGTCCTCCGCCAGAGCTGAAACCTCAAGGTCAGCGAGGATCAAGGCAAATTAGACCGCAGCAAGAAAGGAATTTCACTTTCAAGGCGGAACAGACGCCTATCCTCTTTCACTTGCTCCAGAAGAAGGGAATGCTAAGACTTCCGGAGAATAAGAAACCAGAAGACGCTGGTAAGACTAAAGATCCCAACTACTGTCTCTATCACCGAAATTTTGGGCACCCTACCAGGGATTGTTTTTCCCTTAAAAACAGAATCAAAGCACTAATAGAAGCTGGAGTTCTGACGCTTAAGGAAGAGCAGAAGAAGGTCACTGCCAATATAGCAAGCATAGTGGTTGGAACCCACGAGTTCCCCGCAGGAGTGACCCCAATCCCAAAAGGTGAGATGGTCACGAAGAACCTTGATCCTCACAACAAAGCCCGAGAAGGACTTGTCCCCATAACAACCCAAAAGGGGGAAGTTATGTGGGTTCACCCTGATTTGCTGGAAGATGAACAATGGACTACTTCAAGAGGTCAAGAGAAGAAGCGGACTGTTAATGTCATTTCTGCAGATATAAAGGAAGAATATATAGCTTCGGGAGCCTTCACAGATTCTGAAGAAGAACCCGAAACTATGGCCACTCATCAAGATGGGGCAGGCCCTTCCGGTACTCGATCCGGGAAGACATATCTTAAGGATTACACTAGAGTAGATCCAAAAGACATCTATGCAGAACTCGCAAAGCCTGCAAAGCAGAAAGGACTTCATTTCCAGAAGAATCCTACTCGAGAGGAAGGAGCCGGCGAGACACATTCAAGTTTGATATAATTGCTCAGTTGGCGAATATCCCAGCACGAGTAACACTTTACGAATTGTTGAGATTATCAAAATCAACACGTGAAGCTCTAAGAGAGGTCTTGGCAGACTCTGAGTCATTCTTAGCTCAGATAGTCGAGCCAGCCGACGAAGAACAGGACTCTTGCCCCCGCTGTCACCAAGTGAGGAGGCATGTCCCACAAATCATCTTCTCTCCAAAAGACATGCAGGTGAGGAATATAGAGCATAACAGGCCTTTATATTTTACCGGATATGTCGGATCCACAAAAGTGGACCGAATTCAGATTGATCCGGGTTCTGCACTAAGTGTCGTACCCAGAAGGTTGATGCAGCTGTTAGGAATCTCCCTCCATCGCCTGACACCAACCAACACAATGATATACGGGTTCAACGCCAATAATAGCCGTCCCCTCGGGAAAATCCGACTCCGATGTCAAATCGGGGATTTGAGGACAGAAGCTACATGCTACGTTATCGATGCAGACACCTCCTACAACATTCTGTTGGGGCGACCGTGGATCCATGCTCACATGATAGTCCCGTCGACCCTCCACCAATGCATGAAATATTGCGATGAGGAAGGAGAGGTCCGGACGCTAATTGCCGACAAGCAACCATTCAAAGGGTTGGAGAATCACTTCACGGATGTTGCACTGTATAAACCAGCCCATGAAGTTTCCAATGACGATCCTAGCAAACCTCCAAAGCCCAAGGACAGTGGCAACGAAGCCGACACTGAGCACGAGCTTCCTGGAGAAGATGATGAGGGTGATTACGAAATCAACCCTCACTTAGATTTTAGTCTGAGTATTGATAATGATGTAAACGATGTAATAGATAGTGAATGGGTTATTAATGAAGATATAAAGTTAGTCTACGAGCATGCTGTAGCTACTGAATCTGAACCCTCTTGTACTTCCACTGAAGTGGATGACCTATCCGAACTTGAAGTTCTGGCGGCATATCATTTGCCACTTAAGTCATCCCTCCTCTCTCAGTCTAAAATAGTTAGAGGAAAAGGTCACTACTTCGAAGGACCTTCCCGACAAAAGTCCCAAAAGCCGATCATGTTTGGCAGGGTAATTACGTCACCTCAGCAAAGACAAAACAGTGAAAGTGATGAACAAACATCACCTCAATTTCACTTGTATGAGCAAAGGTCCCGACAGATGATGGAGAAAATGGGATATAATTTTACCTAGAAGCCGGGATTAAACTTTGGAAAAGGGCGACGGAATCTCATACCCTCGTTTAGACCGAGAGGAAAGAGCCCTGATTATTATCAAAAGACCCGCAGGGGGTTGAGTTATGTATCTACTCCACCCTCATCACCATTGAAAGATGAAGAGAGTTTTTCGGCCAAAGAAGAAACATCTTCACCCGACCATGATTCGGATATAAGTACCGGTGCTTGGTTTCAATCTTTGATAGCCAATATGGTTTCAGCCGCGCCAGAAAGCTACGAGGAACCAATTGACGTTCAAGATGATACTTGGGCTAGGCATATGGATACTCTCTGGGATGTCCGCTTTGAACAGCGTGACCCGCCCACAGAAGACAAATTAATACAAGTTAATATGGGAACGGAAGAAAATCCGAAACCCATCTTCGTAAGTGACACACTAATTCCTTTAGAAAAGGAGGAACTTATATCTCTTATCAAAGAGTATATAGATGCGTTCGCATGGAGTTATGAAGATATGCCTGGGCTTGACCCTCAAATTGCCACGCACCGGTTAAATATTAAAGAAGACGCTAAGCCTGTCAAACAACAACAAAGGCGTTTTCGACCGGAACTGATGGAAGCAATAGTTGCTGAGGTCAATAAGCTCATAAAATCCGGATTCATCCGCGAAGAGTAACACCTTGATTGGGTGGCTAACATAGTGCCAGTTTGCAAAAAGAATGGCAAAATCCGGATATGCATCGATTTTCGAGATCTGAACACTGCATGTCCCAAGGATGAATTTCCACTCCCCATCACCGATGTGATGATTGATAATACTTGCGGTTATGAGAGGATGTCCTTTATGGATGGCTTCTCAGGTTATAACCAAATTAAAATGCACCTGGATGATGAAAAGCATACAGCTTTCAGAACGCCGCTGGGGGTATACGGTTATACGGTGATGCCATTCGGATTAAAGAACGCAAGTGCCACCTACCAACGCGCAATGAGTGTCATATTCAAAGAACACCTGCGCAAAACAGTGGAGTGCTATGTGGATGACTTAGCAGTCAAAAGCAAAGACAAACAAGATCATCTTTATGATTTAAGAGTGGTCTTCGATCTTATGCGGAAACATCATCTGAAGATGAATCCTACTAAGTCATTTATGGGGGTGTCCAGCGGGAAATTTCTTGGATTCATAATAACTTCAAAAGGAATTTTCCTCGACTCCGAAAAGGTTAAAGCGATTAGCGAGATGCCATCTCCCCGCAATCTTAAAGAGTTGAGGGGATTACAAGGAAAGCTCGCCTATATTCTGCGCTTCATATCCAACCTATCTGGACGATGCCAGCCATTCTTAAAACTTATGAAAAAGGGAGTGTCTTTCATATGAGATGAGGCATGTCAACAGGCATTTGATGACCTCAAAGAATACCTCACCAAACCTCCTGTTCTTATGGCACCGGTTCCTGGGCAGCCCTTCCTTATATATATAAGAGCCATGGATAATGCTTTAGGCGCGTTACTTGCTCAATATAATGAGCACGGCCATGAACATGCCCTCTACTATTTAAGTAGAACAATAATTTGGGCCGAACAGCGGTATACTCCAATTGAAAAGGAGTGTTTAGCCCTAGTGTTCGCTGTTCAGAAAATGCGACACTATCTTTCAGGGCAAATAATCCATGTCATATCACGGGTTAATCCCCTAAAAATTTTGATGACAAAGCCAGGATCCTTAAACGGCCGGTTGGCGAAATGGGCATTATTGCTATCGCCCTATGACATACACTTCGTCCCACAAAAGGCCACGAAAGGACAGGCAATCGCCGACTTCCTTGCAGACCATCCAATTTGGTCCAAATCTAAACAGACGTCAGAGGTCAACACAGTTGGCAAAGAACAACCATGGCAGATATTCTTTGATGGTGCTGCCAGACGATCTGCTGCTGGAGTGGGGGTTGTGCTAATATCCCCGCATAAACACATATTGCCCAATGGTTACTCATTAATGGAACCGTGTACGAATAATGTGGCGGAATATAATGCGCTCATTATCGGCCTAAAAATAGCTCTGCAACTGGGGATGAACCATCTAGAGGCATATGGAGACTCTAAGCTCATCGTCAATCAGATGACAGGTGAGTATGAAGTCAGACATGAAGCCCTCATCCCCTATCATCAGCTAGCTATTGAGCTAGCAGGATATTTTGAACAATTTTACATATACCACATATCTCGAAATGAGAACGTCTATACAAATGCTCTTGCCGCATTAGCCGCAACACTGGCAATCCCACCAGGTAAAGCTAAAAGCATCACCATCGGTAGCAGAGAACTCCTCCACCCAGACGCGGTGTCTCAAGCCGAAGAGGTATGCCAGATAAGCTTAAAGTTAGAGCCCCGTGATTGGCGATTTTCGTTTGTGGATTATGCTTTACATGGGATATTACCAGAAGATCCAAAGGAAGCCACCTCGATAAAGAGGAAGGCCCAGAGATTTTTTTATGACCATAAACTTCAGATTTTGTATAGAAAGTCAAGAGACGGTCTACTGCTACGCTGCATATCAAAAGCAGAAGCAGAAGAAGTGCTGAGAGAAACGCATGATGGAGTATGTGGAGCTCATCAGCCCGGTCCAAAACTTGGAGACCGTATAAAAAGGCTAGGGTACTACTGGCCGAATATGATCACGGAGGCAATGGCATACGCTAAACGATGCCATGCATGCCAAGTTCACGCCAATTTTATTCATCAACCCCAAGAATACTTGCACAATACCATCGCAAGTTGGCCGTTTGAGGCCTGACATTGTGGGGCCAATAACTCCCCCGTCATCCAAAGGACACCGGTTTATTCTTATAATAACCGATTATTTTTCAAAGTGGGCTGAAGCAGTGCCAATGAAAGAGGTGAAAACGACAGATGTGATCAAGTTTATCAAGCATCATGTCATTTACCGATTTGGCATCCCTCGACGGATCATTCATGATAATGGTCCGCAATTCATTAGTCAGGGATTCTCAAGATTCTGCAATAAGTTTAGAATCAAAGATATCGCTTCTACACCATATAACCCTGCGGCTAATGGGTTAGCGGAAGCTTTCAACAAGACGATCATCAAACTCCTTCGGAAGTTCGTCTCTTCCAATAAACGAGATTGGGATGAAAAGTTGGGAGAATATTTATGGGCTTATCGCACCACCGTTCGCACCCCGACCAAAGCTACCCCGTTCTCTTTGGTGTATGGAAGCGAGGCTGTCCTGCCTCTTGAAATCCACATACCATCATTGAGAGTGGCTTTAGCCACAAAGATGACGACAGAAGAGCGCCATCAGCAAAGATTGCAAGAACTAGAGGCGTTAGATGAAAAACGTCTCAGGGCTCAACAACAAATTGAGTTGTATCAAGCCCGAATATCTCAAACGTTCAATAAGAACGTCAAACCAAGGACCTTTAAGTAAGGAGACTTGGTTATGGCTGTTAAAAGGCCAATGGTGCTAACCCACAAGACTAAGGGTAAATTTGAACCCAAGTGGGAAGGACCGTTTATTGTGGAGACAGTATACTCCAGTGGAGCCTATCGCTTAATGAATCAAGATGGCGACAGGATGATGATGCCAATCAATGGCAAATTTCTGAAGAAATGCTATTCTTAGTATCCCTGGAGATACGCGTCTCCTTTTCTTAGGCATACGCAGTTTGGCGCTCTGACCTAAACCTGGTATGTTTGGTTCTCAAGTTTGAACCACCTCCAGTCTTTTCTTAGGCATGCACAGTTTGACACCTCTGACCTAAACCTGGTGTGTTTGGTTCTCAAGTTTGAACCACCTCCAGTCTTTTCTTAAGGCATGCACAGTTTGGCATCTCTGACCTAAACCTGGTGTATTTGGTGTGCCCAGTTCAAGTTACGCGAGAAGCCTTGAACCGCCTCCTGTTTGGTTCTCAAGTTTGAACCACCACCAGTCTTTTCTTAGGCATGCGCAGTTTGGCGTCTCTGACTTAAACCTGGTGTGTTTGGTGTGCCCAGTTCAAGTTACGTGAGAGAGCCTTGAACCGCCTCCTGTTTGGTTCTCAAGTTTGAACCACCTCCAGTCTTTTCTTAGGCATGCGCAGTTTGGCACCTCTGACCTAAACCTGGTGTGTTTGGTGTGCCCAGTTCAAGTTACGCGAGAGAGCCTTGAACCGCCTCCTGTTTGGTTCTCAAGTTTGAACCACCACCAGTCTTTTCTTAGGCATGCGCAGTTTGGCGCCTCTGATCTAAAACCTGGTGTGCCAGTTCTCCAGTTTGAACAGCCGCCAATCTTTCTTTTATGCATGCGCAGTTTAGCGCCTCTGACCTAAAAGGTATGAATTGCCCAACGCCGACTAGGCAATGGGAAGAGAACCAGTTTCTCGCCAACCCATCATACTGGGGTAAAAGTATGAATTGCCCAATGCCGTAGGCAATGGGAAGAGAACCAGTTTCTCGCCAACCCGTCATACTGGGGTAAAAGTATGAATTGCCCAACGCCGACTAGGCAATGGGAAGAGGAAAAGTTTGGCATTTAAGCCCAAACAAAATCCTCGACAACTCACCATATTGAGGGGAATAACATGGCTAGCCCAACTCAAATGGTAGTTGGTAAAGGCTAATCAAATCCGTTGATAGCTGGGGGTTTGCTAAAAATCCCATAAACCCTGTTATATTAAATTCTTACCTCTGACAGTATGATGCGGAAAATTGTGCATAAACGATACAGAGGGATAAATCATTTTGACAACAAGTTATTTGTTGGGCAAGCAAATCTGTTTTGAAGCCGACAAATAAAAGAGTCAAAAGAATCATCTTTATTAAAAGGGTGAAGATACAAGAAGAATTTCGAAGAACCATCAAAGGTTATCTCTCTCCCGTTTACAAAGTTCTTATTACAAGAAAAAAGAAAGAATAGAATGAGGAAACTATGGGTCTCCCAGGAGTTTCAATTTATTTATCGTCTCGTCCAAATTTCGACGATGAGATGACTCCATAGTATGTTGAGCCTGTCTACGCAACTCATCATCATTTATTGCAAGTTGCTGCTGACGAGACTCTTCGATGGCACGGTTCCTGGCCGTCTCCTCCTGCTTGACCTGTTCCTGTTGGAGAAGCAATATTTCCCGCTTCTTGACAGACTCCCCTAATCGGAGTTCATTATCTATCAAGATGGCCCGAGCTCTGGCAATCGTCTCCTGGGCTCTAGAGATGGCAGCATGACTCTCCCCAATCTCAGAGTCCACCCTCCTCAGATCTCCGAGAATGGATTCCCAGCTGGCTTCGAGCTCTGTCAGCTCCTGAGACCATCTCTCTTCCTGCTGCCTTAAAACATTTCTACGCGATGTTGATTCCGCCCGAAGCCGCGCCAGTTCTATCTCAGTGATCGCCTCCACATTCGCCTGACGGAGCGTGTGTAGCGTGGTCACTTGCTCTTCTAAGACTGCAAGGCAGGCCCGGTAAGGAGCTGCTCGATCTCGTCCCCCAACTTCTTCGATGTTTTCCAGATAGCGGAATAACATTGGACGTGCGAAGTTGAAGAAATCGTGGCCAGCAAGGACCATCTCGATACATCTCCTTAGTAAACGCATAAAATCAACGACACTGAAGTTGAAAAGTTCTTCAAGAGGATTTGAAGTGTCAACAGACAAAGCAGTTAATGCCAAGGGAGATGTCACGGGCAGGCGAGCAGTGGCTACCGGAGTCAAAGAAGAAGCCCGTTCTTGTACCAGACTCATGATGTGGGGAACCAGTAAAGCCAATGCAGATCTGGTGGAATCAGGAACCTGAGAAGGAGGGCTGCTAATACAAGTCGCCCGGGCAGCGCCACCAATAGGAGAAGATGAGGGGGTATCTCCACCAGAAGCTCCTCCGATGGCAGAAGAAGCTTCAAATGAGAACTTCAAATTCTCCTCATCCCCGGCTGGAAGATTGAAAGCTGGAGAATTTACAGGTGTCTCAACAGCCATTATGGTAGAAGACGTTAGAACCGCCGGCTGAGGAGCAGAAGGTACACCAACGACTACGGGAAAAGTAGCGTCAGAACAGGTGTTTGGGGTTGGAGACGGCAAGCTGGGAGAAGGAGTAGCTTCTTTTGCCGCGGCCGCGACAATTAACTCTGTCCTATCATCGCTCCCAAGATCATCAAGTGAGGGAACCGAAGAAAGAACGGAAGGAGGAGTTGTTGCAAAGTGGTCTGCGTTTAGTTCATTTGCAGAACTACTTAGCACGCCCACTGAGCCAGTGGTGCCTGAGTAATCCACTCGCTCCTCAGACCCCCCTTTGGTGGTCGAGTGCATCGGCGAGAGGGCATGGCTAACTGTACCTCAGAAAAGCAAAACAAAGAAAGTTGCATATCAGTACAGAAAAGAAAATAGAAGACGGAGTATAAAAGTTGAAAAAGTTATACCAGGGGATACAAGTCTAGTTGTCGGACTTGAACGCGGAGCCGCTGTCGTCTCCAAAAGAATACCCGTCTCATTAACTAATGGTAGCGCTGCGGGTTGTTCAATAGTCTCTACCACTGGAGGAGCTGGAACTTCTCCGGCACTTAGAACCTCAGCAGGCCCAATCTCCCCTGTCGGCGCTGGGGGTAAAGCTAAAGCCAGTAAGTCTGAAGCAAGTTTGACAGTCACTTCTTGGGGGGCTATCAAAGTTTCCTGGGCCAACTTCTGCTTCTTACCAGGCCTTTTCTTTAAGGCACCTCGGCGTTTGAGAGTTGGACTACAGGGTTGAGTAACGACAGGTTGGGGAGCACTTCCAGCCCCAGTGTTATCATCATCATTATCGTCATCATCGTCGGACTCGCTGGCGCCTGAAGGCTCAGCCGCGGCGCCAAGGAATTCTTCCATTCCATTTATTCTCACTCTAGAAGCACCCTGGCGGCTAATATAGAAGGCCTCGATCTCCTTGCAACAACTGCGGTTGGAAGAGAACCCGGGCACGTCAGCATTTGCAATGCTGAACCATGTGCAGAAGCTGAGGGTCATTGCCAGTTCTGGCGACTTCTGGGGTAAGGTGAATTCAGTTTCGGTTCCGCCTGCCGCAAAATGGAACCAGCCACGGGCACTTTCGTACAAGTTCCCCTCGTAAGCAAGATTCTTGTTCGGATTACCCATGAAGAGTTGAGAGTATCCGAATTGGCGAGCAAAGCGACTTGGGATGTACGGTTCAATTAGACATTTGATATCTTGACGATATACCAAGTGTCCGGGACGGATGTTGAGGAGCCACCAGAACGCTCCCACAGATAAAGCAGTAAAATTATCTGTTCCCACAGCATCCTTCAGTCTCGACCCATATCCTCCGCCGGGAAAGTCAGGAAAACACCGGAAGATCTCATAGTTCTGAAAGCTACGGAGAGTCTTCCGAATTTGGGACATATAATTGTGCTTCCATGAAGAGCGTTCATACAACTCCACGAAGAAGCACTTCTCACCCGAACGACGTTCAGCCGCACTCATCAAGGAGGGGCAATGTAAAACAAGCCACGCCATCAGATAAGTATAAGGAAGCTCCACCCTAGGGTTTGGAGTTTTCGGCTGGGCAGTCTCCTTCGATTTGCCCTTTCCTTTCCCCTTGACCTTATCAGCGGGGAGAAAATCATGACAGAGTGTCCGCAATCCATGTTGCATATTGCACACCATAGCAGGAAGAAGTCCAAGGGGACGGCCATATGCGAGAAGAACCGCTGGATATACCACGGTCATTGCGATTGCTTCCTTGGGCAATGATGGCACGACGCATCTCTTCAACCACAGCATCAAAAACCCGGCGATGAGACCTCTGTTGGAGACCGAAAACTGGGCTTGATAATGGTAGCTCTTAAATGAAGTGCCAGGACTGTATCCATTCTCATTGGAGTCAGTGGTATAATATAATAAGTAACGGCCCCGGACTATACGTTGATCGATCTCTGAGATCGGGATAGGAGGATGGCCATGGATAGTTGTCAAGCTATCCTTAGAATTCAAGTTGGCAAAAAGGTATTTGGCCCATTTCTTATGACCGATACCATGATTACGCGCACCTGCCAGGTCAGCACAAATACGATAATGGCACATTATCTCTCAGTATGTGGCATAGACACGTTCATCCTTAGCTATTAATATGTTTAACTCCTCGGTGGAAGGGATGTATTCTTCATAGGGGACTTCACCCATGGAAAGCCCGGAAACCTCAAACATCTCGTGGAGAGCAAACCCTAGCACACCCACTGGTGTAAAGAGAGTGCAGGTCTCGGGGTTGTACATCTCCAAGAGGCAGAAGAAATGATAAGCACTCTGGGGGAACCCGAACTGGACGTTCCTGATGGCTTTATATAAGCCGATATCCTTTGAGATGGGCTCATGGGAATCCAACATGTACTAAACAAGGCGGGCCCACCACATATTACTAGAAGAATAAACCCAGCCAGGCATTCTAAAGTCGCCAGCCGGGTACTGACCATTCTTCGCCAGAAACTCATTTAAGAAAGTTCGTGCGCGGGATGGGACTTCTCCTACTGGAAGCTCCTTGCCAAATCGGTCTGGAAGCAAGCCAGTAATGCATCTGGAGGGACCATCTTGATAAACCCCTTGTGCACCAAATTTGCCCGTTGGGACGCCATCTTGCTCTTGAGTTAGTCCCCACTTTAATTCCCGAGGCATCGCCAGCCTCTGAAGATAGACCAGGGGATAGGTACGATCCATTCTAGGCAGAAACATCAGCATTTCGCCTGAGTTATATAACCAAACGCACTCCTCTTCAAAAAGGATCTCATCTGATTGATCCATCTGGTCTCCAAAGAAGAAGGCGGGTTTCTCCATCGCCTCTCTATTCAAAGTTTCGAAAGCTGCGTCAGTTATAATTTCTCGCGCAGTAGTGGGGTGATACTTGATTAACTTCTCCTTGCGCTCCTTCGGGTCTGGCTTATATGAAGCCAAGATAGTGGTGAAGCGAAATTGGCCTGAAGGGTCAGAACCCCCAGCAAAGCCGAAGTAGTTCTTGTGGGGAAGAGTCTCCATCGAATACCCTACTGCAAAAAGAAGCACCAGAGTTAGAGAAGTTTCTATAAGACAGAAAAATTCTCTAAGTAAGGACGCGCGAAGCTAAAAATTAGAACGCGCGAAGCTAAGAATAGCGCCGCTCGAAGCTAAAGATTAGACTGCGCAGAACTTAAAATAGCCTCGCGTTTCAGCGCGACTGCTACTTAAAATAGCCTCGCGTTTCAGCGCGACTGCTACTTAAAATAGCCTCCCGTTTCAGCGCGACTGCTACTTAACATAGCCTCGCGTTTCAGCACGACTGCTACATAAAATAGCCTCGCGTTTCAGCGCAACTGCTACTTAAAATAGCCTCGCGTTTTAGCGCGACTACTACTTAAAATAGCCTCGCGTTTCAGCGCGACTGCTACTTAAAATAGCCTCGCATTTCAGTGCGACTGCTACTTAAAATAGCCTCGAGTTTCAGCGCGACTGCTATTTAAAATAGCCTCGCGTTTCAACGCGACTGCTACATCAGATAGCCCCGCACTTCAAAACGCGAGGATGACGCGATAACTTCGCGTAAGAAGAAAGTCAGAGACTTTTCTTCTTCTCCAAGCCTTACAGCAGGAGTACGGCGATCTCGCCGGTAAAAGAGTTGATTGATCAGTTAAAATTAAGCCAAATCACTCTAGAAATGTTCTAAAGAGTCTCGATGGAGCGATTCTTACCTACGATAGGCGAAATGTGGGCTGGCGCGTCGCTGCCATGGCCGCCGCCACCACTGCTTGCGCCAGTCGCCGATGATGGAGCCGCGCGAGAAGTAGCACGAGTTTTGGGTGCCATTGCTGAGGAGAATTGACGGGAAATCGGGAAAAACTCGGTCGGAAAAAGCTCGGGTCGCCTGAACTATAATCGCCTGAATCTCTAAGTCTCTGGAAAATTCTCGAGTAGAGTGAGAAGGATAAGGAATAGAGATTTCATTTAAATGAAAGAAACCGCCTCTTGGAATTCGGTGCGAGTTTCGGAGAAAATGACTAGTCAGTTACTCTCCAAAACGCGAAGTCATTTAGCCTCGCGTGATGATGGAAAACGCGAAGTTATTAACTCCGCGCAACTGTTCAAAACGCGAGGATAATCCGATGGCTTAGCTTCGCGTTCTTATGAAAAACTTGGACTTTTGGTGAGTGCAATTAGGCGCTTCCATCTAAGTTAAAATGATCCTTATCCGATCATTCGGATTAGTAGTCTAAGTTACGCAGAAGAGCCTTAGACTATTTTACCAAAATTATTGACCATCTGTTTGTTGAGCAAGCAAAATTATTGAAGCCAACAGATAGAGAGGAAAATAATTTGCCCTTTATTGACAAAAAAAAAAAGGATTACAAAGAGGGAGTTATAGCTCTCCCAAAAGCTTTTACATGATCAACTCATCAATAACCGAACAGTAAGACTTCTCTACGGGGTGTTGAAGCTCAGTTCCCTGGTTCATATGCAAAAGATCTCCTCTGCAAATGCCAATTTGGAGCTGTCATTTGAAATAAAGCACGAGAGGAAAGGGAAGTGCTACAATGAAGCACAAGCTGAACTGCACGTGCTGCATTGAAGTACAAGCTGAACTGCAAGTGCTGCAATTCCTTACTTGAGCTTGCGGCTCCTTCAAGAGTTTATCTCTCGAAGCCAGAGCTTGAAACCTGCAACTATATTGTAAAGTATATGCTTCTGGCTTCCTTAGAGTTACTTTTGCTGATGAAGATCGATGGACCCGCATACACTCGTCTTCAGAAAGGATTAGACTTACTGCAAAACGAACAGAGTTTCTAAAAGTGTGAAAACGCGAAGCTAAACTAACTCCGCGTGCAGTTGAAGAAATAGCCTCACGCTTTAAACGCAGAGGATGACGCGATAACTTCGCGTAAAGGAAGGATAAAGTTTCTCTTTGCTGTTTCCTTCTCTTTCATAGCCTCGGGACATGAAGCGACTGCTAATCAAAGATAGCCTCGCAATTCCTCGCGACTGCTAATCAAAGATAGCCTCGCAATTCATCGCGACTGCTAATCAAAGATAGCCTCGCAATTCATCGCGACTGCTAATCAAAGATAGCCTCGCAATTCATCGCGACTGCTAATCAAAGATAGCCTCGCAATTCCTCGCGACTGCTAATCAAAGATAGCCTCGCAATTCATCGTGACTGCTAATCAAAGATAGCCTCGCAATTCATCGCGACTGCTAATCAAAGATAGCCTCACAATTCATCGCGACTGCTAATCAAAGATAGCCTCGCAATTCCTCGTGACTGCTAATCAAAAATAGCCTCGCAATTCCTCGCGACTGCTAATCAAAGATAGTCTCGCAATTCATCTCGACTGCTAATCAAAGATAGCCTCGCAGATTCATCGAGACTGCTAGTCAGATAAGCCCCGCGTTTCAAGCGCAGGGATGACGCGATAACTTCGCGTAGAAAAAGAACAGAGTTCCTCTCTGACTTCTCCTTCTCCTTTAAGCCTTACGGCCAAAGAACGGCGATCTCGCCGGTAAAGTAAACAATTGGCCGAATTAAACCAAGCCAAAACATCTCAAGATGATTCTTAGAAGCCCAAGAGTTAAGGTTTTTACCTTCGGAAGACACTGCATAGACTGGTTCACCGTCGCATCTACTTTCACGGCTGCTGCCATTAACGCCGGCCAACGTGCATAAAGCCAAACTCTTCTGAAATGACATCCTAATGATGAAAATCTATGGAGAGTTAAAGGGAGATCAATTGAAGATCGCTCGTTGACATCGCTCACTCAGTTGCAGGAGTTGAGAACTCTTCAAAAATCTCCGGATGAAGAAGAAGATGAGCCGAGAGCTCTATTTAAACAGAATTTCCGTCGCTTGGTATTCGGCGCAGAAATTCAGAGTAATGAATGAAGCAATTACTCATTTCCCTGAAAAAAAAGTGAAGCTGATTAGCTCCGCGTAAGTGAGCAATAACGCGAGATAGACTTGGTATTCTAACTCTGCGTTTTAGTTTAAAAGATCCAAAGTATTTCAAAATCTGCTAAGTTCTAAGCCATTTTGAAAACTTTGGAGGGGATTCTGTTGGCAGTGAAAATTTCTAAAGATAAAAGGATTTTCCACAACAGAACGCGGAGCCAATTTAATAGCCCCTCGTGTGATTATATTAACCTTGCGTTTGAACAAAACGCGGAGATGTTTAATAGCTCCGCGTTGAATCCGCAGTCTGGCTAGTATTAGCCTCGCGTTTGAGTGAAACGCGGAGATGATCAATAGCTCCGCGTTAGCTCCGCGTTTTGGTTATGTAGTGCCACGTTTTGATGCGATTAAATCTCCGCGTGAGCGGATAACCAGAATCTCAAATTGATTGAGATTATGATTTGGGCTTATCCAAATACCCGAATCAAATCTAATCAGAATTCCATCAAAACTAAGATATTTGATTGGAATCCTTGATGAATGCGAGTTCTATTTAGATAGAAACTCTTGCATTAACCTGGGGCTATAAATACCTTCCTGGTGAAACCCTAGGGATCTTCTTTTCGGCAATTGTCTTCTTTTTGAATCCTTTGACAATTCAAGTACGAGAGAGCCTTGAAGTCAGAGGTATTCTTCTTCTTCCTTTCGGTTCTTAGAGAATTCAAGTTACGCACAGAGCCTTGAGTTCGGAAAAGACCAAAAAAGATCATCTACAATCGGCCGATATCTTCAAGAGAGAAGAGTTCGACGTTCGATCGTCCAAAGGAACTACTATAGATCCCATCGCCACTGATCCCACGATTATTTTGTAAAAAAGAGATATTGACATATAAAATCCTCTCGTTTGTTCTCTTTTTATCTTGTTCACTTTCACTGTAATTCAAGCTTATTCAATGGAAGGAAGCAAAGGAACTTTTGTGACGAACAATCTGGGCCTCAGAATCCATCTCAGTTATCAGCCACTCCTTTTGGTGCATATTGTTAGAGCCTCCGTTTGTGCACATCTTCAGTTGTATCTGATTTTTTTTTCTTCTTATTGTATTTTGCCTTAATGCCTCCGCCAACCTTCTTGTCGACTAGACATCAGATCCACCATCTCGCAGTCTCGATTCCGGATCCATAACTCTGGCTCTGATACCAATTGTTAGCAAAAGATAGCGGAATAATACTAATGCAACAACAAGCGGAATCAAATAGTTAACCGAAGAAAAAAAAATAACAGAGACAGAGAACACGCAGATTTAACGTGGTTCGGCAATATGCCTACGTCCACGGGGATACGATCGAAAAACTTCCACTATATCAAAATTTTTCAATTTTTCCCTTCCTATCTTCCGCCATAACTCCCACTCAAAATCAACACCGATCTGATTAGTATCAGAGTCCTGGTTCGGGTCAGATTTCACTCAGATCGATGTTGATTTTGAGTGGGAGTTATGGCGGAAGATAGGAAGGGAAAAATTGAAAAATTTTGATATAGTGGAAGTTTTTCGATCGTGTCCCCGTGGACGTAGGCATATTGCTGAACCACGTTAAATCTGCGTGTTCTCTGTCTCTGCTATTTTTTTTTTCTTCGGCTAACTATTTGATTCCGCTGGTTGTTGTATTAGTATTATTCCGCTATATTTTGCTAACACTTCTTACTTCTCTTCTTGTATGTGTAGTAGAGAAAGTATTGCTATCTTCATTACCTGCACTACCTGTCTAAAACTTAATGTCATTCTCAATCATAACATATAGTGGTTCAAAATTTAGATGCTCATTATTAAATATTTTTCTATTTTTTTCCAACCAAATATTCCATATAATTGCTCTAAGAATGCTTCTAATTATTATTTTTTGTTGTTTTATCTTCTCTTTTCTTTTATCCACCCTCTAAAACTCCTCCCTCTTTCTAATGACTTGTGTCCCTTGTAAGGTCGTAATCGAAGTTTGACACACCTCCCTCCCAAATTCGTGATGTGAAGTTACATTCAAAAAAAGTATGATCAATATTTTCCTGTTTTTTAAAACATAGCGCACAACATCCTAGACCTTGCCAACATCTCTTTTGTAAATTCTCCCATGTTAATATTGCCTCCTTCTTCCATAGCCAAATAAATATTTTGACTCGACATGGCGCTTTATTTTTCCAAATAATCTCCATAAATCGCTCTCTTTCTTCAGTAATGGACAAAGTTTTGTACATTGAAGCCATTTTATATTACCCTGTACTATTCCAAGCCCCAATAGGCATATCATTTTTATCCACCACTAGTTCATTTGCTTGGATTCTTGTGATTAATTCTTCCCGTCTCACTCTACTAGCTCTGTCCACTCTCTCCTGCGTATTCAATCTATATCTCCCTCTCCTATAAACTTCTTCCACTGATACTCTCTGTTTCATTGCTGTCTTGTGTACATCCTTAAATGAATAAATCAGATGCGAATGATCACCCCAGTTATCTTCCCAGAAACTTATGTTCTTTCTGTTCCCCAATTCAAATCTTAATAGTGTCCAAAAAAATTCCTTAACCTCTTGTAGACTCTTCCAAATACTGGAAATATTTGATGAATTTTTATATTTTCCTAACCATGAATCTGTTCTAGGACCATATTTTTATTTTAGTGTTCTACTTATGAACAATTCTGGCTTTTAATCAATCTCCTCCACCATTTACATAATAATGTCATATTCATCATCTGTAGGTTTTGGATACCCTATCCCCCTTCCTCTCTGGGTCTACATGCCAAGTTCCATTTGATCAGATGATATTTGTTTTTTCCTATTGTTGTCCTGCTCCATAAAAATCTTCTTCTCATCTTATCAATCATTTATCTCACCCAATTTGGTAATATAAAGTATGACATGTAATAGATCAGGATTGTTGATATTATAGCCTTGAGTGGAGTAATCATTCTTCCTATTGATAGTGTTTTACCTTTTCACCCATCCAATCTCTTATTAATTCTTTCAAGTATACATGACCAATTATTTCTCCGTAATTTCTCTAGTCTTAGAGGTAGCCCCAAATAAGTTATTGGAAATGATGTTGTATTACATCCAAAAAATCTTTATATTATATTTGTTCTAATATCTTGGTTTTCCATAAAGACCAGCTGGCTCTTGTTGAAGTTAATTTTTAATCCTGACCATGCCCCAAACAAGCATAATAATCATTTTAGCAGAATTGCCTGTTCCAAACTAGTCTTCCCAAATATTAATATGTCAACTGCATATTGTAGATTCATAATAGATTTTCTTTTATTGACAGGCAGTCCTGCGATTATTCCTCTCATTTCAACCATTTTCATCATCATGTTCAATCCCTCTGCCACCAGGGTGAATATCAGCCCTTCGCCCATTCTTATCTCTTCTCAGTAGCCTTTTTTTTATGGTTTCCCTTCCTTAATATATACATAGATCATCCAAAGGTTCAAAAAAAAGATAACTAAAGATCTAAGATGCCCTCCTTGTGAAATCTGTCATCCATCCTAGCCAATCTAAATCTCTCCAAATCCTGGGTCTACTCCAAAGTTGTCGAGGGTCCTGAATCTTTATTTGAGGCATTCCCGAAAAGTTGAACACGATTCTCCTCTGTAGGAATCACTCTCAATATCACTACTAGCAAATTGCAAGCAAATGTCTTGTGCTGTGTCCCTGAATTAAATAGCATGTTGTTTCTTTCCTTCCATATGGCCTAGCATACGGAAGCCACCATTGTTTTTTCCACCCTCGTTCATAAGGCCCTATTCCCAAGGTGGCCCAAGTTATATTTTCTGTGTGTGAAATATTAATCGTGATATTACACGCCACTGCACGTGTGCTCCATATATGGTTCGCGAAGTCATACTGGAGCAATATGCGTTCAGTGGAGTCTCCCGAACTCTTGCAAAGTACACAGATACTTGGGCCATTCCATCCTTTTTTTGCAACATCGGCCATGTTATGATGACCCTCTTAGCTATCAACCATTTGAAAATTCTCACTTTTGGTAGACGAGCCATTTTCCAAATAAACTTATTCTCGTTGAGTCTGAGTCTCTATCCTATCAAAAGTCAGTACATATATTTACAGAAAACCTTCCCCTAAGTCTAGTTTCCCTTTCTTGCCATCTGATTTTTGATATGCAGAAGGGGCAATGGTCGCTTGTTATCTTCTTCTCTTATCAGCTCATCACAAGCTCATTTTTCTATTGGTCCAAGATTATTCTAATTTTACCTACATTAACGAACCAAATGGTAGCCCGCAAAGTTGATAATATAGATATAAGTGTGTAGCACTGAGTTGGATGGTAATGGACGTCTCCATGGATCAATTTTTGGCCCGTTCTATACAAAATTTTCAATTCAAAATTTTATAATATGATAGACTAAAAATTAACTCATAAACATATTCATTACCATCCCTAGGCCACTGACACCTATGTCTTAGAGCCATATTCCTGCTCGACTCTTGAACATATCTCAGGCATGCATTGGATACCTTTTAAATATTTCCTCAATTTTATGACCTCTTCTGACACTCCTTCTTTTTTTCGCATACAATTTTTTATTCTCATACACGTTGACATGTTTATCTACTTTCATTTATATGTCAAAGACTATAATATTGTTGACATCCAGCATGCTCGGCCCTTCACATTATTATAGTAGAGATAGTCAGCTGGATTTTAAAAGAATGATTCTATTGTTTTATAATGCATAATGTCCCATACCCAAAAATATTATGCACAATTGAGGAAATATCGCTTCAATGGTATTTGAAGCTTTCTTGAAAGACTCTTTTCCCCATGTCTGCCTAATAAAATGTAAGTCTTTTTACTTGGTGTCTTCCCCTGTAGAAATGCTATTAGACCAGATTTATTATATGATACGGAATGCTGGATTATAAAAAAACGTTATTCACAGAAAATAAGTGTAAAAAGATGTACATATTTCGTTGGATATGGGGCAACACTAGGAAAGGTAAAGCGAGAAATAAAGGTAATCGTGGTAAGGTTGGTGTAGCCCCTATCGTAAAGGAGATGCGAAAAAATCGTTTACGATAGTTTAGACATGCATAACGTAAACCTACAAATGCACTAGTTCAATGAGAGGGGCTTATCAAAGTAGGACAAGTTAGTAGAGATAATGGAAGACCGAAAAAAATATAGATAGAGGTGATACGAAAATATATGCATTCTAAATGTTTAAATGAAGTTATATTACTTAATAGGAATAAATGTAGAAGGATTATCAACATAATCGATCCGGCATGATTCTCTTAGTTCATGTAGCCTACTCCAAGTACTTGGAATAAAAGGCTTAGTTGTTGCTTGGCCATCGTGACTGAAACTTCTGAGAAAATACTCTTGCTTAGTCATGATACAATGACCTACTCAGGTGCACAACTCATTGGCTCAAGACTTGACCCCTAGTTTTGGATTTTGTAGAGAAATCTTATTATTCCACAAAATTCCATGGATATTATCTCTAAGATTTCATATCAATACCTACTTGAGGAGATACATCACAAATAGGCCCTCAAAAGATCATTTCAATGTTTGATTGCAACACTATTATGAAAGGTAAACATGTTGAGATGGCAGAGCAATAGAGATTTGTTAGGTAGAATGTTACCTCAATGTGAGAATCTTTGTTAATCAAACTTGTAGGCAAGTTAGATATCTTTCTCTATTTATGGAATTAAATAATATATTTTCTTTAATATTTGCTTGCATTGGATAATCTTGATCAAATTTGGGCTTGTGTGAACTTCAATTTAAGATTTGTCCATATTGTGATCAACATAGCTCATCATACACTTTTGTTGGTTTTATATTCATCTCTACAAATTTCACCAATTCTCATTTTATAAGTAAGCTCTGCTGACTTGCATGTCTTAATGAAATGAGATATATTATCTTTACTTGCTTCAAAAAGTCTTGGTGGTTATCAAATCCTTGTATCTCGGTGGTTTTAATGGCCCTCACCCGTAGTCTGAATAGTGAAACACTGGTAACATGTTTGCATGAGAATATACTAAGATTTCGATAGAATACTGGGAATGAAAATAGTTTATGATCAATTAATGATCCCTCTCTCAAAAAGTTTAGCTACAATTATTTTATGGATTCATAAAAATAATTACAGCACATTAATACTTTATCAGGCAATATGGGACTCTGGAGCTAATCTCCAAAGATTCTAGAGGTGGAGGCTCCCGCAGATTCAAGAGATGATCTCTACTATATTTGTATGGCAACTTTGTCTCATATAATATTTAGTTTTATGTGATATTTAATTTTGTACACTTCTGAGTGATGTATACCAAGCGATGAGTGATGTATCATTTTCTAGCCTTGAAACCTCTTTTTTTTTTTTTTTTTTTTTTTATTTGCCATCTCTATTCATTTGGTGGCAGTGCAGGGAAATGTAGGTGTATCGTGGCCTAGTGCAGACCATCAGATCGTCGATCGACGGCCAACGATTGGAAACAAATGTAGTGGGCTCAGCTGTTGTTGTCAACCATCAGGTGATGGACAACATAGAGGGAAATGGTGCTCACTAGTAAAATATGGTGCGCATTTAGAATGTCCCCTAGCACCCTCACATGCCCTCTTTTTGGGCAGGTGGGGCCTGGAGAGAAGTGGACAGAGTATCTAGAGGTACTCTTCAATCTCTGATGGGGATAAGTATGAGAAAAGTCTTAAAAGACAAAGGATACCATCAAAACTATATTTTTTTTTCTAAAATATTTAATTTTATAAATCTTTATTCTTGCATATGTAGCTATCTCAAAGTTAAGGGATACCTAGAAATTTATTATTTGTATTCAACATTCCTTCTAGAGTGTTTACTAGTTCAAAATTTTTAATTTTTTTTTTTTTAAAGAGAATATTGGGATAAGAAATGACTATGACCATCATTTTGATACCTAAAGCATGCATCTAATAGAAAAAAACCATAGAAACCTTCTCTCTTTTTCAAGGCTTTATCCTTTCAATATAGTAACAAATCGTTGTCCTACAAATCTGAATACATATGTTAAATAGATTTGTCATCACATTATAGTATCTTTATAAAAAGAATATGGTAAAAAAATTATCGTTAAAATTTACGTATGTAAATAGTAACTTATTTTCTATTCTATCTTATAATATTTCTTCCCTTTAAATTTGGAGAAAAACTGTTGATCAGATGATTGCAACAGTCACATAAGATCTATTTGACAAATGAAGTTGTAAAACATTTAATAAAAAAATAAGGGGTATTTATATATTTGTCCCTTACATCTTTATAAATTATAATTTAGTCCTCAAAATCTTCATATTTAGGATTTAGTCTCCCAAATCTATAATTTAGTCCTCCTCTCTAACTTCCGTTAGTCCAATTTATTTTTTGACCTGATTTTTCCATTTTAACCCTCATTAATTCCTTCTTCCCTCTTTCTCTTCTCTTCTCTTCTCCTTCCCTCTTCCTCATCTCTTCTCCTTTTCTTCATTCATCATCATCTCTTTTCCTTCCCTCTTCCTCCTCTCTTCTCCTTTTATTCATTGGGTTTATTGGCTTCCTCTCTTCCTCTTCTCTTTTATCTCTCTATTCCTCCCCATTTTTTTTATATGGGTATTTAAGTCATTTCATTATTTTAAAAAAGTAAAAAACTTAAATTCTGCTATTTATTTGGATAGAAAAAACTAACGAAGGGACTAAATTGTAGTAACTTAGAGGATTTGGGAGACTAAATCCAAAATATTAAGATTTGGGGGACTAAATCATAATTTATAAAGATTTAAGGGAAAAACCTGTAAATACCCCAAAAAAATAATGGAGTATGTTATGTTTCACTTCGATTAAAATAGGTTTTTCTTTTTTCTTTTTTTTAACTATTTGAATGAGTTTTTGACTTCCTAAACGGAAATTCTTAAGTTTGAGTCAACATGCAAATTTACTATTCAGGGGGAAAAAAAAAAGCTATAATATGCTAAATGACATTCATTGGGGAGTTTGCATAAAAGATCCTCAATTATTTTTTTATAAAAAAGGTATAATAATAAATAAAGAGGAAAAAAAGAAAATCAAGGAATCCAACTTATATGGTTTCTTCCAATCATTGAAGTCTAGAAAATGATTTTAATTTTGTCTCACTCTTCTTGCGGGGGTGGAAACTGTTTAAAAATATTGTTTAAAGTAAAAAACAGCGGACTAAATATTATTTGTATTCCATTAACGATAATTAATAAAACATCATTAGTAAAACCTACAAAGTCGTAGAGTAAGCATAAATAAAGTACATTTCTGAGCTTATCCCCTTACATCATTTCATGCACAAAATATGTAAGGACAAATACGAAATCTAAGCTAATCTTAATATACTAGTAGCTTTAATCTTAATATATTAATAGCAAGCATACATGAGGTGTCTTAAAATAAAATATTAGTAGCTCTAATCTTAATATATTAGATATGAAATCTAAGCTAAGCCCCAATCCATAGACCGGTGTCAGCTGAAGTGGATTTGGTTCTAATCCCAAGCCATGATGATGATTAGGTGCCCTAACAAAAATTCCCGCTCATTTCTTTAACTTTCTCCTCAAAGGCCAACCTCTCTTGTCATGTCATCCAAATTATTTTATTTAAAAAATAAAAATCAAATCTAGTGTAGATTTTGGTATCGAGTTTGATAATTGGCATCAGCAAGGACATTACTTTATTATCCTAACGATTAATTAAATGAGTGTTCCAACTAGAATTCTATTGTAGACATGTGGGTATAATTTCATATCGAAGAGAATAAGAGAAGTTTAGGAGTGTATAGTTTAGTAATCATGAGTGTTTGAATGAAAAGATAGTTTAGGGGAAATTCTATTTGCGCACTGCATTTTACTCTTGACGTCCTGAATACTTTTTACACCAAACTCCTATTTTTAAAAACTATCATTTTACTTTTTGTACCCAAATTTTTTTCCAAAATACCCCTCCTTAAATATTTTGGTCGGGTATTAACACCCGACCAAGAAACGTGCTGGTCGGACATTAAAACCCGACCAGCAAGCGAAGTCTCCCCCATAAAAGAAAACTAAATAACAATAAATTTCAAACAAATATGTATAAAACCTAAAAAAAAAATTTAGATCGTATCTTAAATTTGTTCTCTCACACCAATTTCATATTGAAAATTTCCATTTGCATAAGAAAACTCAAACTCAAATTCCAAATCCAAATTTCACTTGTCACAGTGAAATCAAAGAATTTAAAATTCTTTTAATCTTTTCAGAAACGTTAATGTAAAAAATTTTAAGAGATTAAATCAAATTGATGATTTCGTAGGAAATATGTTTTTATTAAATACCAAAAAAAATTATTTAGGGTTTAGAGAGAAAATAGATGAAGAAAACGATGAGTCGTAGTTTCAAATTTTAAGAAATTTTAGTTTGTAATTTATAAGGGTAAGTTAGTCCAAAAAAATAATGGCAAAATTGTAATTATTTATAAATTTCAAAAACGTATGTCAAGAGTAAAATGGTGGGTGCAAATAGAAGTTCCCATAGTTTCGTGATTGTGAGTATTCGAGTATGGAGTCAATGATGATTAATGTCTTAGTTATTTCCGATAGATGGAGCCTGGTACACGTACGGTGGATATTTGCGGTGGACGATGGTAGTACTATCTTGATTAGTTTGACTTATAGTAGCATTATATATAATTATTATATGTAAGATGAGATAGATAGAGCTTGTTCATTATGAAATAAGAGAGATATTCTAAGTTAAAGAGAAAGAGATAAAGATAATTGAATTTGTTCCTGTAATTTTTTTTTCTCTTGTTATGAATCTTTCTCATTGTTGTTGTCTCTCAAACGTTGATCGAATTTGATCGGTTGAACCATATTAATTTTCTATGTGTTTTTTTTGTATTTACTGTGTCTTTCAATTTGATGCATTGATCTCGTGATGTTTGCCAAATCTGATTAGGAAATTCGATTCTTAGCGAACTTTCACATGGTCTTACTTCCCTCCATTTTCTTATATTATGTGCCATACAATAAACTATATAAAATATTGCTCGTTCAAGCAAGTAACCATGAGTTCATATTTAAAGAAAATTTTACCAATAAAACCAGTTACTATTTGGGAGTGTTGGTTCCTGTGTAAGTGTGTAAAGCCGCTATAATTGTAATTATTTTTACTGCAAGTGATTTGTTGTGTGATTGCGGTTGCAGTTGTAAAAATTTGTAATTATAATTCTAACCATTTATGTACTTGCAGTAATTGCAGTTGTGGAAAAAAAAAGTATCACTTTTCCTTGCATCTTTGCAAATAATTATATTATTAATAAATAAGATGTTCAACATATTAATAATTGTAACTCCTAAACCAAACACAATAGTAGAAGTTACAATAAGTTCTATTTTGACAACTTCAATTACAATAATATAAACTTTAACATGTAACATCTCCATGGAAAATTTTAAATGCCCACCATACTTTTCTTAGTGAGTCCCAATTTTTTAGTGAGCATCACATATTTTTGAAACATAGCCTTTTTTTTTTCTTAGTAAGCATCATCTCATTTCCAATTTTACTCTCATAACCACCCAGTGAACCCATTCCTTTCGGCTAGAGTTCCGACCCTCTCTTTCTTTCTTTACTTTCCATAGAACCTCTTACTCCGTTTCTTTCTCCCTTCACTTCCCTCCCTCTGGCCAAAGTCCCGGCCTCCTTACGCTCACGCCGACCAGAAATTTGAAGAAATTGGTGCTCACTAAGTAACAAGGAGAGAGGAAGTGGAGGGAGCGAATGGTGCTCACAAAGAAAGAGCATAAGGATTTTTTTAATCTAGAAAATTTATGATAAATTTGTAATTATTTATACACAGTGCTTACTAAAAAAAAGTATGGTGCGCATTTAGAGTTTCCCCATCACCAAACAACCTCTAACTAAAATTTCTTCACAGTTACGCCATTGACTTTCCTCCCTTTTGTCCTCAAAAGCTAACTCGCTGTCCTATGATAGAAACCAAATCTCCAGAATTTTTTTGGCTAAATCTCTAGATTTTTTTTCTAAGATAAATTTTCAGCCTCTGCATCATTTATTATATAAAATCAGAAATATTTTTTAGTATAAATTCTAATAGAAGTTAAGTACAATTTCCTTTTTACACTGTCCTAATGTGCACTCTTGTATCTTTATTTGCTACATATTCAGTGTGTATATATATATATATATATATATATATATATATATATATATATATATATGTTAGACAAAGAAGTTCACGAAACAATTTCTTAATATACAAAAACGAATTTTGCCTCTAGTCTCTTTTTAAACTACTCCATAGATCTTTTTCCATCTATGCTTCCGTGAGTTTCCAAAAAAGCACGTCACTTTTCCTAATGAACTCATTATCTTAGATATTTTTTATTCGGAAAACTCTTAAAAAATAGGCTAAGCAGGAAACTCCTCTGCTCCCCAAAGTCTTGATCACTCCCCAGATAATCATGCCCTACCTAGACCTAGCCCTAGCCCTAGCCCACCCAGGTAATCCTCTCATCTTAAAACAAAATGATCTTTATAACCTTGTCGGAAAAAAATCCCTCCCACAACTTGTAATGATTCTGCAACTTGACCCTCATTAGCCCTTCCCTCTTTCTCTCTCCAACTTGACTCTCATCAGCCCTTCGCTCTCTCTCTCTCTCTCTCTATATCTCTCTCTCTCTCTCTCCCCATTTCTCTGACAATTCAGATGACTAACTTTCACAGTTCCCAATTCTGATCCTGCGCGCACTTATTCAAACTGTAGTAATTACTGGCCTGGCCTCATGAGACAGCTATTGGGCACGGCCTCCTCTCCGCCTCTGGCTTCAGCTGCGGCCGGGGCCAGTGGAGCCGCCTTCGGAGCGCCCCGCGCAGGCACGAACGACGCGAACTTCGACGCCAACATGGTAATCATCCTCGCCGCGCTGCTCTGCGCCTTGATATGCGCACTCGGTCTCAACTCTATCGTCCGGTGTGCGCTCCGGTTATGCCGCCGCGTCGCGTTCGAGACCCCGGAGGAGGCTTCCGCGCGGCTGGCCGCCACCGGGCTTAAGAAGAAGGCCCTGAAGAGGATACCGGTGGCCGTGTACGGGGCCGAGGGGGTGAGTATTCCGGCGGCGGCGACGGAGTGCCCGATTTGCCTCGGGGAGTTCACCGACGGGGAGAAGGTGAGGGTGCTGCCCAGGTGCAACCATGGATTCCACATGAGGTGTATTGACACGTGGCTCGCTTCGCACTCGTCGTGCCCCACGTGTCGGCACTCGCTGCTTGATCGGACGGAGGCGGAGGGAGGCGAGAGGGCAGCGGCCGAGGTGGAGGTGGTGGTTGCGGACCAGGTAAGCTAACACTAGTCTCAGAGTTGTTTTTGATGTGACTTTTTTTTTTTTTTGTTTTTTTTAAATATAAATTGGCAACATGAGGAGAGAAAATTAATGGACTGAAAGTGAGGGGAAATTACCCTGAATTTTAGTTTTCCTTTTTGATTATTTAATATTTTGTAAGGATATATATATATATATATATGAGAAAATGGGAGGAGAACTGTCAGCTCAGATTTTTCCTGAGCTGACGCCATGTGGCGATCTCCCATTCGCCGAAAATAAATTATTTAAAATCTTAATCTATTTATTTCTAAGGAGCAGGAAAATTCTTTGGCGCAAAAACAGATTAAGGGAGAGTTTTTTTGCAAAAAAACCTTCCCAATTAGATTGTGACGACCCTCTTCCTCGGTCCCCCCCTCTCTCTCTCTCCCGATTCGCAAGAGGTTTTTTCTTCGATCCCTCCCTCTCTCTCTCTCTCTCTCTCCCGATTCGCAAGAGGGTCTCTCTCCCTATTCGATCTGATCCCTCTCTCTCTCTCTCTCTCTCTCCCGATTCGTTCCCTTCCTCTCTCTCTCTCTCTCTCTATTCGATCCGATCTCTCTCTCTCTCTCTCCCGATTCGATCCCTCTCTCTCTCTCTCTCTCTCTCTCCCTCTCTCTCCCGATTCGATCCCTCTAGCAATCTCCTTTTTCTCTCCCGATCCGAACCCTCTTCCTCTTCCTCGATTTGGCCCTCTTCCGATTGGAAGCCCTCTTCCTCGATCCGTCTCTCTCTCCTCTTAACTCTGTAACGTAATCTTCTGATGCAATGCAACAAAAGGATGAATCTGAAGAAGAGATTTGTTCCTCTCCTTTGTCTATCTCTCAGTCATTTACAGTATTAGTATTAGTATTAGTAATGGCATTGATGATGAAGACTCAGCCTCAGGTGCATGAGCACAGATGTGTGATGGCCGTGCAATTCCAATCGCAGTTGAACAATTCCAATGCATGAAAGAATGAAAGATGAGAAACATGAGGATTTGTGTCTCTATGCCTTTATAGCTACATTTTCCTACAATTGTAATTGGTTTACTTTTGTGTTGTGAACGTGAGAGGAAAAGGGTCTGGCTCGGATTGGCAAGTGGGCTCTCACATCAAGAAGCTCATGGATTCAATCCGAGCAATCTATATCACCTTGGCCCTGAACAACATTAACTCAAAAACTTCTAAAAACTTAGAAGAACAACCAACAACATGCGAACACATACCAGACATGACACTTCTTACCCTTTTCATTGCACTGGGTGTCATTGTATTGTGTCGAGTCATCTTTGTGTCGGCGTGTCCATGTTCGTGCTTCTTCACTTAATAGATGTGACAATTTCTTACTTTCTCATTGTTGCTCTATGTGTGCCATTCTAAACTTGCTATGTCTTGTATCATTTCCATTCATGTTTATCTCAATATGTATGTATCATTACTTCTAGCTTATCACCTAAGTAATTATACACATCCTTGGCATGTCCGTGTTTCTAAGTAATTGTACACCTCAATTGTTTGAGTGGTTGAATTATAACTAGTGTGGATATCAGTGCCTGTCCAATTGAATTGAAAAGGGCAGGGCCACCATTTACAACATGCCACCTAGTAGTCAGCAATGAGAGACACCATGAAGAAAACTGCCAACAACTTCGAAATTGCTAGGGCTACATAATAAAAAGTCAGGGTGAGCCATGATTCATATGGCAAAAACACATGCATCACCATAGACACCAGAATGAGAGGCATCAGCATCACACTGCTGGGGGGGGGGGGGGGGGGCAATAACATTGACTAATATTCCAAGCAAATGAAAATTTAAGATCAGATATATGTCCAGATACAAAGATGCTTTCAGAGTATTATTTAGATTATAACTGTTGGCAGTAGAAGAAGCTACCAGAGGAACCAAGAACAATTTACTGCAACAAAAAGATTTGCTACCGAGGTTCAACAAATAGATTATACTATCAGTTCATTAGACAAACTAAAAGCTGGTAGTTAAGCATCAAATCTTTTTCAAATGCAACACATTTTCATGGACGGGAATATTTTTGCTAATACTACATGTACTGGAAATGTGATAGTGGGGAATACAATGTATAGAGGTTAAGATAATGAATGCAAGGCATTATTGATTTTCTCTCCTTTATATGTAGGACATGTAATTATGTAAAACAAATTTTCATTCTAGTAAAGCAGTAGTAGGCTGTCAGCTCAGGTTTTTCCTGAGTTGACGCCCCTTCCTTAGGAGCTATCGTTCCCTTCCCTTCGCCTTCCTCCTGAAGCCCTTGAATGAATCTGTCGTAGTTCGTTGGCTCGCTGGACTTGAATGGCCGCTGGCCTAGTACCTGAACTAAGACGTCCTGGTGGAGTACCTCCTTCTCAAGTAGCAACTCAACAATCTTGGCCGCATGGTCCTGTGCTCCGTGATCAACTCCAACGTCTTATCGTATGCATTGGTGACCCATTCCCTTTATAGGACTTGCTCATCTCGAAAGTATCCTCTCTGTGGGAAGGACATGAGTCCAACCTTGTCACTGAAACCTTAGGCTACAACTTGAGCATAGGTCATCTTGGTCACTTTCTCCAAGCCATTTTGTGCTCCAGTTTGAAATCTTCTACAATAAGGCCTGCACACATGAAGAAAAGTTAGTTTCATGGTCTATTTGGGGGTACCCACTAGATAATTGGACTTGTTTGAGATGACAAATTTATATGATTTAGTTATTTGAGCAAAATTTCTAAGTCAAGATACAGGTTTCTTTGCGTTCCAAGTCAAGATACAGCAGAACATAGAACTACCATAAATTTGAGGTTATTCACTACTTGAAATCTAAAAACAGTTAGTGGAAACCTATTGCAAATCCTTACCAGCAAAATTTCCAAGTCAAGAACACAGAACATAATGGAAACCTATTGCAAATCCTTTCAAGTTCGGGTAGGGATGTGAATGAGACCATATCTAAAATAAACTGAAATCTAAAAACAAAATATTGAGAGACAAAAGTAAACTGCCTATAACATAAAAATATTTAGCAATATTCTTTAACAGTAAACAGTTAGTTCTAACTCAAACCTGATTCCTCTTTTATTCACTGCTTGAAGTTATACGAGTCTGATTCTTCAATTGCTCCAAAATGTATAGGCTGCATAATAAAGCATTCAACTATATAGGCCATATTACTCAATTCATTGGTGGATGAAATAACACAAAGTCAATAGCCCCCTAAAAACAAAAATGTTTATGAATACACTTTATTTTATTCATAAATGAGAGCGTCTATTTATTCACTAAATATTAACAATACAAAAACCTTCAAAACTATAAATACTTCATTTTACTCCCAAAGGACTCTTATAAAATTATCCATTTCCTGTTTCTTGGCATCTGCAACAAATTTTTTAACAAAGTTATGAGAAATAATAAATTTACTAGTAAAGAGATGCATACTATATCAATCAGTAAATGAACATACCGTGTAATGTTTAGAAACTTGAAGAACTATGAATGAGAAATAATAGTATAAAAAACCACTATTTGCCTCCATATGCAATTATAAACAAATAATTCAAAAGAGGAAACTTAGTAAAAAATAAGAACTAGTATTGATTTTAAAAAAAAGTGCAAAATTAGATGCACCATGCTATTTTATTTGGCCATTACCTATTGGATTAGTGCAACTAGTTCTATAGTGACCTAATTGATGACATCTGTTGCATGTCCTTTTCTTTATTTTTTTTGCATCTTGCGCTTTCTCAGCTCTAAGCTTTAATCTACTGAGTTTTTTTGGACGACCCTTAGTTTTTGCAGGTCCAGAAGGATCACGGATTGTGATCTGAGGAATTTTTTCAATAGTATCTGAATGTGTTGTGTTAGATCCAAACTGGTTTGTAGTTTCAACCCGCTTTGCATCTTTAACTTTCACTTCTTTTTCTGCCTTCTCCATTAAATTAGATAAGAAACTCTCTAGATTCTCTAAGATAGTAGGTGAGTAAACTGCCATATCCAATACACTGTTAAATTTTGCTCTAAGATACACATGAACGCAAGATACACATCCGCTCCTCGTTGTTGTGTATGCTTCTTCCTATTAATACATTAGCAGCACTAATATTTCGATGCCTTGCAGCCGTTGTTTATCTGTGTAGAATATAATGTTTCGGAATTTTTAATATCTGGTTCAGTATCATAATGTGAAGTATATGTCGACATAATATGCCCTCACTCTCAAACATTGCACATGTACATGTGACTTTCAATTCTTCATTCTGATCATAAGCAACATTCTCCCATTTACTCCTATCATCTGAGTGAGAACTAACATTATAATAAACAACTGAAGCTTCTTTTTCAATATTATCATGAAATAGAGATCCACATTTTTTAAGCTCATCTTGAAATCTATTAAAAATAGCTCTCGTATATAATTCTCCTACTTGAATCTCAATTGGATGATGTAAATGCATAATAGGCTTTGTCTCTATTGAAGCAAAGTCTTCATTCAGTTCTTCTGCTCGACGACAAAGCACTGCCTTATCATATTGTTGCACAAAATCTGGTAACATGGTTTGAGAATTAACATAAGTATCAAAGAAAGCATTGATACTCTCGTTGCGCTGGCTTGATGTCATTCCTGCAAAGAAAGCATCTTTTAAATAATATGAAACCCAATGTCTCTGTTTCTTATACATAGTCTGTAACCAATCTTCATCATCCTCTTTTATATTGAATTTATCTCTAAGCTCCTCCCAGTATTAGATACAAGTTTCTATTGTCTTACTATAGCGCCAACTATTAAAATAGCCTTCGAACTCTACCCCATAAAGCCTTTGTAATGATATTAGATGTTCAGCAATATGAAAACCAAGGTGCCAATTGCAATATCGGTGTCGAGTGTTTGGAAAAACAATCTGAATTGCATTGCATATAGCTTTATCTTGATCGGTGATAATAGCAAGTGGCGCTATTCCATTCATACACTTTAACCATTCATTAAACAACCACACAAATGTGTCTTCTTCCTCATCTGCTAGTAGTGCACAACCAAACAAGCTCGACTGTCTGTGATGGTTAATGCCTGTAAATGGAGCAAATGGTAGAGCTAACTTGTTAGTTCTATATGTGATATCAAAAACGACGACATCACTGAACTTTAAAAATGAGGCTTTGGACCGTCCGTCTGCCCAAAATACGCTTCTCATTGTCCCTGTACTATCTAATTCAATTGCAAAATAAAAATCCGGATCAGATGTTCTTTTCTCTAGAAATTGACGAATCACAGATATGCATTCATTACCCATATTATTCTTTCTATGTTTTCTTATATGATCACTAACTTGTTGCGGTGTAATGGTTTTTTCCTGACTCCCACTTGCAACATTTAGTACTCGTGAAATTGTAGATGGATTGAGCCCTGCATCCTGTAACTTATCCATAACATCTTGGCAATCTCTGGTTCGATGCAACTTCCTATGAGAATAGTGATGTGTAATCTTATCTGGGCTGGTCAACTCATGATTTGTATGCTCACTAACAAATTTACTTACCAACCATGTATTTGTTTCGGTCCGACTAACACGCAACCTAGCTTTGCAACCTACTCTTGTGTCCCTTCGACGATTAATTTCTCGTCCATATTCTCTCTTATCATGTAGAGATTTTTTGCCTTCCTTATTACACAAAAATGTCTTGCATATGAGCTCTCCTGTTTTTCTAGAGTGATTGCTCGAACTAATGAGTACACTGAATCCTTTGACTCTGGCATACGCATTATAAAAATTGTAAGCAGCAATATACGTGGGAAGCTCCATCCCTACCCATGGTTCCACACTATTATGGTTACCATCATCACTATTATTAACATTATTAATGTCCTCAAATGCAGTTTCCACACTTTTAGCATCACTAGATATACTTCTGTCTGAACTATTGGACATCAACCTATCCATATGAACATCAGTTGTCTCGGATATGACCTAGAAGAATGTTATTTTAGAGATAATATCAAAATATCATACAACTATATACTAAATTTTCTAAACTTTTGAAAAACAGTAAGTAAAATATAAATAAAAGAACCATTTCACATATATATTTATACCTAGTTATGTTGTATACTACATAGACCCTCTCATAAAAATCGTAAACAAAGTCAACTTAGAAACCAAAAAGAAGCAAATAATAGATTATTTGTTAAATCATATTTTCCCCATAGACAATGAATTACACATATAATAATAGCAACCAAGACTTTATCTATCATATCATAGATTTTCAGGAAAACATTAACATTTTCATTTTTAATGGCACGAAAAATCGTGCCTAAAGTATTCATTATGTGTTGTGTTCATAAAAATATACTTGGAAAGACAAATATGATATGGTTCTTGCTTATACACCCACAAGTGAGTTCACCTACTATAACTCATCAATGTTAAAGTTGATAGCAAACTAATCTTATACTCAAAAGTGATTGTAAAACACATGAAGTTAAATCACAAGTCAAGAAATATTGATAATTCTATTAAAAAAAAGGAAAAATACCAAGTTTACTGAAGAAACTCATAAATAGAACTTATGCTAAAAAATCCTGACTTTGCTAGGATTAATATTTTATATGTTAGTACTCAATAAATAATTGAAGTGTTTCTTTCTATAGTATATTCTTTGTTCATTAGGTCTTATTGTTGCTATCTTATTAATGTGCATTATTGTTAGACATATTTATACTTTGATATAGTCATTTAAAGAGCAAATTCCTGTATGAAATAATAAGTAAAATTGATTTTTGTCTGCTGAACTACAGCTGTCACTTTTTTTTAGTCTTAAAGAACATGAATAAGATCAATTTTGTTTTTACTTATTCTTCAAAAGGTGTATCATGTCAATTACTTAATTCATTGTTGCATGCATATTCGATATATTGGAAGCTTTAAAATCATATATAGGAGTTAGTGCTTTTGTAGGTCCTCTTATGTTAAAAGGAATGGCTTATTAACTTAATTAACTAATTTGAAAGAAACTAATCTGAAAGTTACAGCTTTTGAAATTTCTTACGAGCATATTTTCAATTTTCTCACAAATATAACATGTACAATATGCATTATGTCCCGTCTTTAACTTGTTTTCATCCTTATTTTTCTTTAAAAAATTGTAAAAAAAGCGCTAGAAGAGAATCAAGAGCAAATAAAAAAAATAAAAGAGAAAAAAGAAACCATACCATCGTTGAGAACAATAATGCGCAGACTATTCCTTTTTAGCGTAGTGGGAGAGAGGCGGAGGCGAGGTTGAAATCTACTCAAGTAGAGACAGACGAGTCCAAGATCGCATTTAGGAGAGAATTAGAGAGGGGCCAGGGCGTGATCCCGGATTTGGCCGAGGAGAGAGAGAGAAGCAGAGAGAAGAAAGATTAGAGAGGAATCGATCGAGAGGGCGTTCGATCGGGAGAGAGACGGATCAAGGAAGAGGGCTTCCAATTGGGAGAGGGCCAAATCGAGGAAGAGGGAGACGGTTCGGATCGGGAGAGAAATAAGAGATTGCTAGAGGGATCGAATCGGGAGAGAGAGAGAGAGATCGGATCGAATTGGGAGAGAGAGAGAGAGAGAGAGAGAGAGAGGGAGGGAACGAATCGGGAGAGACCCTCTTGCGAATCGAGAGAGAGAGAGAGGGAGGGATCGAGAAAAAAACCTCTTGCGAATCGGGAGAGAGAGAGAGAGGGAGGGATCGAGGAAAAAACCTCTTGCGAATCGGGAGAGAGAGAGAGAGGGGGGGGACCAAGGAAGAGGGTCGTCACAATCTAATTGGGAAGAATTTTTTGCAAAAAAACCCTCCCTTAATCTGTTTTTGTGCTAAAGATTTTTCCTGCTCCTTAGAAATAAATAGATTAAGATTTTAAATAATTTGTTTTCGGCGAATAGGAGATCGCCACATGGCGTCAGCTCAGAAAAAATCTGAGCTGACAGCCCTCCTCCCATTTTCTCATATATATATATATATATATATATATATATATATATATATATATATATATATATACACACACACACACACACACACACACATGCAAACGGAAAATTCACCGGCGGTGAAGAGAGTTTCTTCACCGCCGCTTAGATGGCACAATGAAATTATTACACGTGGAGTCACTCAAGATAATAAATAAAAAAACTCTCTTAACTATCGTGCCACGTGTAATAATTTTATTGAACCACCTAAGTGGCGGTAAATGAACTCCCTTCACTGCCGGTAAAGGGAGTTCCTTCACCGCCGTTTAGGTGACCCAATAAAATTATTATACGTGGCGTCACTCAAGATAACAAATAAAAGAATTTTCTTAACCGCCCTTTGAGTGGCGCCACGTGTCAAAATTGTATAGGGCTATCTAAACGGTGGTGAAGGAACTCTCTTCACCGCCGGTAAATTTCCTGTTTAATATATATATATATCCTTAACCGTCCTTTGAATGACGCCACGTGTAAAAATTTTATTGGGTCATCTAAGCGGCAGTGAAGGAACTCCCTTCACCGTCGGTAAATTTCCTGTTGAATATATACACACACACCATGTGATTTCAACACATGAACACCATAATCTTCAATTATCAACATCGATTAACAATTCTCTAAAACTTAGCCTAACATATTTAAATTTTAATAGTTATGAAAATGATCCAAAATTATTTATAAAAGGAATTATGTGTACACAATACAAATCAAATGAAAATCCCAAGAAAGAATTGAAGAAATAAAAGTGTTAATTGTCTCAATTTCCCTTTAATCTCCTTTAATTTAGCAAAGGTTAGAGAGAGGAAGACGGTTTTGTTTTGTTCTTTGGCAAAAATCCTCTTTGAGAAAATGTGATTATATATACCTAAGAACAATTTAGTAACATTGTCCTTTATTCTTATCACTAAACTTTTTTATGTAATAGCACGTGTCCAACTAGAGTGCCATCTTTTTGACAATACATCACCCACTTAATTTAAAAGTGTGTCCTTAGAAATTTAGTTAAATTTGGAGGTGTATATAAAGAAATTTTTAATTTATAATTTTATAAATTTAAGAATATCTCCTGGGCTTGGAGGAAAAATTTCTAAGAATCGCAATTATTTGAAAACTAATAACCGTGAAGGTCGAATGTTGTTTGGAGTTATGGTTTTAAAGTTACGTTTACCGAAAATCATTTCAGTGTTTTTATTAGGCACGATCGGACGAAATGCTAGTAGTATGAAAATTTTGGAGTATTATAGCATGGCGGCCTCCATAATGTCTGTGATCACTCCTTTCAGTTGTGGTGGCTGTCTAACTCTCCAATTTCAGCTATGATATACAGTAGCATGTTGTTATGGGAAAACAAACATTTCAATTCACATGGAAGTTATGGAAATAAGTTATTTTTGTTAGAAATATACTGTTTGTCTAAGATGTATAACATCAAAACCATGATGATCAAACTATTGATTTACTTGATGTCCTCGATAAAAAAAAAAAAAAAAAAAAAAAAAAAAAAAAAAAAAAAAGGAAAAAGAGAGTGTAGCGCTTTCAATTGTACGGATAGGTTTTAGGGGGAGTTTCTAAGGGAGCACACCATTTTATCTAGTGAGCCCACTTTTTGATGTATTTTTTATCTCGGCAACCCTTGAAAGGTGGGTTGATTAGGAAAAAAAAAATGGTGTGCTCCTTTAGAAACTCCCGTTTTTGGTGGTAGGGTTGGGATGCAGATGCTATCATCAGTTGCAGGTAAATATTAGTTACCTTTGAAAAAAACCTTGCTTAATCACTTGATAGGACAACAATTGGCCCTGCCCCTTTCGTATGGTTCCCTTATCCTTTTCTCCGATTCAACGAAATGTCATGTGCCGTTGAACGCACTCTCTCTCTCTCTCTCTCTGTCTCTCTCTCTCTCCCTCCCTCCCCCCCTCCCTCCCCCATCACTGCCCCCGTGTTTCTCAGTTGTCACACCCATCTCTCTCCCTCTCTCTTTCTCACTTTGTGCTACTCAATTGCATCTTATTACTATTCTTTTTTTTTTTCTTTAATGAATACCAATCTTAGATGGCTCTCGGGTCATAAACTGACACGTTGCGATGGGCATGGGGAATCTTTAAAGATTGGTTCTTGCCTCATAATGTTCAAATATTTGAATTTAAAAAAATTATTTTTAATTGAGAATTTGAGTAGGATCATACCAAAGATTAGTCCTTAAACATATCAATTCTCATTCATACCGACACCACAGGCTATGTGAAGGCATATCTATAGAATCAGTAAGAGGAACTATGTTGTTGTCAGTTTGTTGGGAAATTCTCACGATAAGTTATTTTTGACGTCCAGTCTTTATACCAATTTTTCATTTTGAAACATCACAAATTTACTCTCTGCATTCAAATTTTTTTCTCCAAATTTAACCCTCCATCGCTCTCTCCTACTTTCATCTATCATGATTAAACCCTAAATTTCCAAACTTTTCTCAAGTCCAGCTTCGCTGTCCACCAGCCCACATCGCCACCCCCAACTCTAACGCCACTCACCGCCTCTAGCGTCACTCCCTGCCTCCAACCCCATCCCTTGACTCCATGTTAATACCTGATTAGTGATCGACCATCGCGCCAACAAAAAAAAATAGTAACAATTGTTCGCAGCAGAATTTCTTTACTTTCCTTCCATTGAATTAACTTAAATTACAACGAAAGTGAACAAGAAAAAGAAAGAACAAATGAGAGGATTTTGTATCATAATCGCTCTCTTTTACAATAATTAGTGGGATCTGTGTGGCGATGGGATCTATCGATGTAGTTCCTTTGGACGATCTGACGACGAACTCTTCTCTTGAAGATGGCGGCCGACTGTAGAACTGATCTCCTCTGGTCTTGATTCGTTCAAGGCTCTATGCGTAACTCGAACTTCTCCAAAACTCCAGAAAAAGATCTCTTAAAGATTGATGATCATCTATAAATTGATCTATTATTGATTGATCATCTCTAAAGTCTCCTCAAAGAGGGTATTTATAGACTTTAGTGGTTATGAGAGTTTCCATGGGAATAGGAATAAAGATTTCATAGGAATAGGATCAAGATTTTTGTATTAATGAAGGATTCTAATCAAATATTTAATATTGATTTAAATCTCTTGATTTGGAATTCTGATTGGACTCAATTTGGGTATTGGATAAGCCCAAATTTCAATCTCAATCAATTTAAGATTTTGATTGCTCAATTTGGATATTGGATAAGTCCAAATTTCAATCACAATCAATTTAGAATTCTGATGAAATCTGCTCACGCGGAGTTAACGCGGAGCTAAATTTATCAGAACGCGGAGCTATAATTTAGTTCCGCGTTTTGCTCAAACGCGAGGCTAAAATAACCAAGCGCGGAGCTAAAGAGTTAGCTCCACATTCTGTGTGGAAAATTCCTTTTTTACTTAGAAATTTTCACTACCAACAGAACCCCCTCCAAAGTTTTCAAAATGATTTAGAACTTAGCAAATTTTGAAATACTTTGGATTTTCAATTTGGTGATCAAGATCAAGAAATTCGGCAGAGGTGCTTAATCGCACATGCTTGAAACTTTGATGGAGGCGTTTCAAGGCTCTCATGCGTAACTAGAACTGCACACGCCAAGATGATCGGGTCATGATCATCAGATTTCAGCAGAGGCGCCTAATTGCACATACCTGGTCCAAGTGCTCTCACGCGTAACTTGAACGGAGATGGGAATAATTCAAATCATATTGTCAGAGGTAAAAACTTAACATGATAGGTTTTATGGGATTTTTTAGCAAACCCCCAGCTATCAACGGATTTGATTAGCCTTTACCAATCGCCGTTTGCGTTGGGCTAGCCATGTTATTCCCCTCAGCATGGTGAGTTGTTGAAGAATTGATTTCCTCTCCTATTTGCCTTTAACAGCATTGGGTAGTTAATTTCATACTTTTACCCCCAATATGATAGGGTTGGCGAGGAACTTGATCTCCTCTTCCCGCCGCTTTAACAGCATTGGGCAAAAAATTTTATTTATAGCACACAATTAGCCATTCCAATGCCTATTGAGAATAACGGAAGCATGATGTTTATCATCGTCAATATTTTCGGTACCCCCAGCCAAATCCTGCTGTTAACCAATGAGGACGATTCGATCGCAGCTGTGCTTCAGAGCATACCCAAGGGGCCAGCTTGCAAGTGCGGGTTGCCCGTGCTTGGTGTCGATATTGACTTCCCTACTGGTACAGGGATTGCTTTGACAGGGAACTTATTGGTTCCAACTACCAAAGTTGTCATATTTGCAGAAACTTTCTTCTGTTCCTCTTTAAGTGTGAGAATACCGGCTTCTATCAATGCCTGAATTCGGTTCTTAAGAGGATAGCAATCCTTAGTTGGGTGCCCGACGTTCTGATGGTACAGGCAATAGTTAGGCTCGTTGGTTTTTCCAACGTCTTCAGGTTTTTCATTTTCTAAAAGTTTTAGCAAGCCCTTTCTGAGGAGGAGATGTAATAGAGTACCGGTCTACTCAGTCTTGAATGTATAAGTTTTATCTTGTCAGGACTTATTTTGACCTGCACCTCTCGGATTCTGAAGTCTTGCCTTTGGATCTGCAACTGATGCCATCACAGCCTTCCCTTTATTTTTAGAATTCTGTGGATATAGCCTGTTATTCATAGAGTTTCTCGTGCTACGAGATTTCTCAATCCGACGAATTATATCTTCCGCCTGCTCTCCCTGCTTCAGCAGATCTTTCCAAGTTTTGGACTCTACAGCTCCCATTCTTATCAGCACGCCGGTCCTGAAATTATGCTTGCAGGTTTCCACCAGAGTTTCTTGGGTCATATTGTGTCGACATTGCATGGATTTTTTCCTGAAGCGTTTAATGAAACTCTTAACTGTTTCTTCTTCTCCTTGTTTCGTCGCAAGGAGGGAATGAACCGATATTTCGGTATCATCCTCAAACAAACGCGCCAAGAACTGCTTCTCGACATCATACCAAGCATTTATGGTTCTCGGGGGTAACTGCATAAACCATGTAAAGGCAGGCCCTCGCAGGGTGCTTGCAAATACTTTAGTCATTACGGGATCATTTCCCATTAGATGACCTGCCTGCGATAAAAAGTAATATAGGTGCTGGCTTGGGGACCCCTTCCCGTCATATGGCTCCAACTTGAGCGGTTTATACTTTTCGGGATACGGTGCCAAATCCTATTCAGGCGGGTATAGTCTTGAAACCCCCGATTCTTTCAATTCTTTCTTGTGCATTAGGGCATCCAGTTGGCTTTGCAATTTCTCGATCTTCTCTTCATGAGGGTCATAAAAAGAATATTTATCCTCGTCTTCATGTATCGAGGGAACTTTTTCTTTTTTATCTTCTTCATTGAACAGAATTTCTTTTTCTTTCTTTGGTGGTGGTTCTGAAGAAGTTTTGGCCTTATCTTCGACTATTTTCTGGGTATTTTCTACCACCTTCAAGAGCATCACTTTGAGATCCTCGATCGTTTTTTGTTGACCTCGGATCATCTTTTCTTGGGCTTCAAATCTTTGATCGATGTCATCAGATTTATTCGCTATATGTGTTGCTGACTTTGTAGTCGGGATGACGCAGAGGAACGAGGTGAAGCTATAGCCGAGTTATCGCTGTCATCGTCATAAAAATTTTTTACAAGCATCTTATAGTTTCGAGGCGGGATAGCGCTTGACTTAAGTTGGGTGAAATGATTAGGTTCTTCATCACTTGATTCTGAATCACCATTCTTTTCTATGATTTTCTTACCCTTGTCGACCATGTTAGAAGTTACAATTCTTCATTCTTCTCGGAGAGTAGCCTTTGTTTTCTTAGCAGGGTTTTTGTCCGACTTAGTTAATCGGTCGAACACCGATACCCTGTTCTTGCTACAGCAACAATTATCGATTACAGCGGATACTGCTGTCATAAGCTGCTGGCAGTGATAAATAGGTTCAGATTGAACTTGTTCTATACTTATCTTCTTGGTCAAATACTCCCTGAGATTAGTGACTTTAGATATGGAGTTGTGGGACCCATTCAGCTGATAAGAGGGTCCAGGAGCCCACTGAAGCTTCATGAGATTACTGGAGTCTAGTTCTGATCCACTGGCATAATGATCAATCCTAATTTTGTATTCGGATTGATTTACGCGGAGCTGAGAGATGACTTCGCGCTTTGACATGCGGGGCTGAGAAATAAGCTCGCGTTTGGACACGCGGGGTGAGAAATAGCCTCGCGTTTAGTATGCAGGGGTGAGAAATAGCCTCGCGTTTGGATACGCTAGCCTCGCGTTTTACGCTGGCTTGACGTCTTTGCAGAAGTTTATCTTCTGAAATTTTAGCCCCGCGTGGAAGAAAATTCTTGCATGCTGGCTTACTCTTGCGATTAACACAAGTCATAACTTCGCGTTTAGCGCGATTTTTGCGATTAACGCAAATTTGCCAATCATCTTCGCGATTTACGCGGAGCTGAGGAATCTTGCGTTTATCGCAAGTATTACTGGCTTCGCGTTTATCGCTAAGCTCAGTATTAGCCTCGCATGGAGAATCACACGCTGGCTGTAAGAAAATTTTATCCTCGCGTTTATCACGAGTGTCAAAAATCTTGCGTTTATCGCAAGTTGAACTGGCTTCGCGTTTATCGCTAAGCCTAGTGATAGCCTCGCGTGGAGAATCACACGCTGGCTTTAAGGAAATTTTATCCTCGCGTTTATCGTGAGTGTCAAAAATCTTGCATTTATCGCAAGTTGAACTGGCTTCGCGTTTATTGCTAAGCCCAGTGATAGCCTCGTGTGGAGAATCACACGCTGGATTTAAGAAAATTTTATCCTCGCGTTTATCGCGAGTGTCGAAAATTTTGTGTTTATCGCAATTTGAAATGGCTTCGCGTTTATCGCTAAGTCCAGTAATAGCCTCGTGTGGAAAATCACACGCTGGCTTTAGGAAAGTTTTATCCTCGCGTTTATTGCGAGTGTTAGAAATTTTGCGATTAACGCAAATCTTACTGGCTTCGCTTTTATCGCTAAGTCCAGTAATAGCCTCGCGTGGACAATCACATGCTGGTTTGTTCTTGCGATTAACGCAAGTTGCAGCTTCGCGTTTAACGTGATACTGACTGGTCTTGCAATTAACGCGAGCCAGTTTGCAAGGGATCATAGCCTCGCGTTCAATGAAATTAGCCTCGCGTTCAATGCGGGCTTTGAGGGCCTTTCGCCTAGCTCTCCGATTTCTATTTCAGAGTTGGGTTCTGATCAATCCAGTTCCCATGCCTTCTTCGGCAGTAGAGAGGCCATCCTCTGTTAGGATTTCCTGCCCAAACAACAGCTCTATGGTCGCGGTCTTCAAGGATCCCCGTTCATCGGTGGATACCTTTTTACCCGTTGCTCGAGTATTGGAGCGCACGCGATGGTAGCGTCGCGTTTCGGTCAGGTTACCTGACTCAGAGAAGAGATACTCCTCGTACTTCTGCTGGTCGATCTCTACGACTAGCATGTTTATGTCGGATCTGATCCTCTCGACGTCAGATTGCGCCACGATCTCTTCTTTGGTGAAAGAGATGTCTCCCACTGTGGTCGCCAGTTTGTTCGCAGCAGAATTTCTTTACTTTCCTTCCATTGAATTAACTTAAATTACAACGAAAGTGAACAAGAAAAAGAAAGAACAAACGATAGGATTTTGTATCTTAATCGCTCTCTTTTACAATAATTAGTGGGATCTGTGTGGTGATGGGATCTATCGATGTAGTTCCTTTGGACGATCTAATGACAAACTCTTCTCTTGAAGATGGCGGCCGACTGTAGAACTGATCTCCTCTGGTCTTGATTCGTTCAAGGCTCTATGCGTAACTCGAACTTCTCCAAAACTCCAGAAAAAGATCTCTTAAAGATTGATGATCATCTATAGATTGATCTATTATTGATTGATCATCTCTAAAGTCTCCTCAAAGAGGGTATTTATAGACTTTAGTGGTTATGAGAGTTTCCATAGGAATAAGAATAAAGATTTTCATAGGAATAGGAATCAAGATTTTTGTATTCATCAAGAATTCTAATCAGATATTTAATATTGATTTAAATATCTTGATTTGGAATTCTGATTGGACTCAATTTGGGCATTGGATAAGCCCAAATTTCAATCTCAATCAATTTAAGATTCTGATTGCTCAATTTGGATATTGGATAAGTCTAAATTTCAATCACAATCAATTTAGGATTCTGATGAAATCTGCTCACGCGGAGTTAATGCGGAGCTAAATTTATCAGAACGCAGAGCTATGGATTAGGTCCGCATTTTGCTCAAACGCGAGGCTAAAATAGCCAAACCGGAGCTAAAGAGTTAGCTCCACGTTCTGTGTGGAAAATTGCTTTTTTACTTAGAAATTTTGCCATCAACAATCAATTGCAAATAAAAACTCATTAAAAACTAAGAATAATTTTAATCCGTATCCGAGATTTGTCCTCCAACACCAACGCATGTTAGGCTTTTAAATTTGCTTCAAAAAACTCAAATTCTAAATTCTAATTTTACTTATTACCGTGAATTCAAAAAATTTAAAATTCTTCCTAATTTTTTGAGCAATGCAAGTGTAAAAGTTTTAGAGAGCCGGGAAATTGATGAGTTTGCGGGAGATGTATTATTTTTTTTTCAAGTTTAAAAGAGAGAACAAAGAAGGAAGACGATGATAGTATTTTAAATTTTTAAAAAGTTTTAGAGATTTAGGATTTAAAAGGGTAAGTTAATCAAAGAAAAAAAATGTAAACTTGTAATTATTTGTAAATTTTAAATTTGTGTATAAAGAGTAAGTTGTAGTGCGTACATCGAATTTCCCCAGTTCGCTGGGTGCGAGGAGGCTCTTTGCATTTCTAATTCTATCCTTTTACCATCTAAGGCATGTCTTGGGGAGACGAAACAAATTACACTGCATTTCCTTTCAATCTCACAACCCATCTCTTGTGAAGCCTATGCACACATTTGAACTCCAGAAGATTGTTAGTTCATTTCACAAGCACCGCGACCTGAATCTGTTATCTCCTTCAATTTTGTTGCTAATAGAGCCTTATTGCCGCAACGGATTTTGGTACACCGAAACAGGTCCAAAACTGGTCCAAACCCGTTATGATATAATATAAATATGGGGTTGTGTGCTAGGGTTTTGATTGGCCGGGAAAAAAAAGGAAAAAGTAGGTGACGACTGCTTTTTTGTTTTGCTGGCTGGACAGAAATCACATAAATTGGAGTGGGGTTCCTTTGGAGTTTAGAGCAGCAAGAAAAGAAAATAAAGGCGGCTGAAGAAAAAAAGAAGGTTCGGCCGAAAGTTTTTTTTTGTTACTGCAGTTGCTTTGGTTGTTGTTGTAGCCGAAGGAAGCAAAGGAGGTGTTGCGGCTGCTCCTGCTGCAATTATTTTTCAGCCGAAGCAAAGAAGAAAATTACTGTAACAAGATATTAGAGTTTGATCTCAAATTCTTGTGTGATTTTATTGCCAATTTCTCTTGTGGTTGAGAGGAAGAGACTTGTAATCTCTTTTGATATAGTGAAAGTTTCGATCGTGTCCCCATGGACGTAGGCATATTGCCGAACCACGTTAAATCTGCGTGTTCTCTGTCTCTGCTATTTTTCTTTTTGGTTAACTATTTGATTCCATTGATTATTGCATTAGTATTATTCCGCTATTTTTGCTAATAATTGGTATCAGAGTCCTGGTTCGGGTCAGATCTCACTTAGATCGGTGCTGATTTTGAGTGGGAGTTATGGCAAAAGACAGGAAGGGAAAGAATGAAAAATTTTATGGGACAAATTTTCAATGGTGGAAGTTACAGATGAAAGATTATTTATATCAAAAGAATTTATATCAACCACTGTTTGGAGAAAATCTAGAAAAGATGATTGATGCGGAGAGGGAATTGTTGGACATGAGGGCTTTGGCGCAGATTCGATTGTGCCTTACAAAGCAGGTTGTGTTCAACGTCTCCAATGAAAAGACCACTTCAGGTTTGATGTCAGCATTAGTTAAATTTTACGAGAAGCTGTCTGCTTCAAATAGACTGTTTCTAATGAAAAGTTGTTCAACTTGAGGATGCCTTCTGATAGTTCAGTTGTTAATCATTTGAACGAATTTAATACATTATGGGCACAACTTGAATCCTTAGACTTTGTTTTTGTTGATGACATTAAAGTTTTGATATTTATGTGTTCGTTACCGGATAGTTGGAGTAATGTTGTTATGGCCATTAGCAATACTTCCAATAGTACTCTTAAATTTGATAATATTGTGAGTACAATCATGAATGATGAATTAATGAAAACGAATATGGGTGAGAGCACAGTTTCTACAAGTACTGCTTTGTCTGTTGATAATGACAGAAGGAAAGAAAGAAATAGAAGTTTAAGTAGGGAGTCGAAGTAAGGAGAAAAAAATCTAAGGGAAAATTCAAGAAAAAATTAGTGTGTTGGAAATGTAAGACAGAGGGTCATATGAAGAAGGATTGTCCAAACAAAGACAAAAATGGAGCGAATGTAGTGAATCTAAGTAAAGAGTATGATGACTTGTGTTTGTCTGCTCATACAGAAAAAATGTCAGATCTGTGGTTTGTGGATTCAATGTTGGCAGTAAAAATTTCTAAAGATAAAAAGGATTTTCCACAACAGAACGCGGAGCTAATTCAGTAGCTCCGTGGTTGGCTATATTAGCCTTGCGTTTGAACAAAATGCGAAGATGTTTAATAGCTCCGCGTTGATTCCGCGTCTGGCTAGTTTTAGCCTCGCGATGAGTAAAACGCGGGGTTATCAATAGCTTCGCGTTAGCTCCGCATTCTGGTTATTTAGCACCTCATTTTGATGCGATTAGCTCCGTGTGAGCAGATAACCAGAATTTCAAATTGATTGAGATTATAATTTGGGCTTATCCAAATACCCGAATTGAATCCAATCAGATTTAAATCAAAACTATGATATTTGATTGGAATCCTTTATGAATCCGAGTTCTATTTAGATATAAACTCTTGCATTAACCTGGGGGTATAAATACCTTCCTGGTGAAACCCTAGGGGTCTCTTCTTTTCGGCAAATTGAGATCTTTTCCTCTTAGAGAATTCAAGTTACGCATAGAGCCTTGAGTTCGAGAAAGACCAGAGAAGATCGTCTACAGTCGGCCGCCACCTTTGAGAGAGAAGAGTTCGACGCCCGATCGTCTAAAGGAACTACTAATAGATCCAATTGCCACTGATCCCACAATTATATTGTAAAAGAGAGAGATTGAAAATATAAAATCCTCTCGTTTGTTCTTCTTTTTATCTTGTTCACTTCTATTGTAATTTAAGTTAATTCAATGGGAGAAAGGCAAATAATTTCTGCTGCGAACAAACTGGCGACCACAGTGGGAGCCGTCTCTTTCACTGATGAAGAGATTGTGGCGTAATCGGACGTCGACATGATCGGATCTGAAGTAGACACGCTGGTTGTTGAAATCGACCAGCAGAAATATGAGGAGTTCCTCTCCTCTGAATCAGGTGACTTGGACGAGAAACGACACTATCGTCGCATGTACTCCAATACCCGAGCAACGGGTAAAAAGGTATCCACCGAGATACGGGGATCCTTGGAGACTGCGGCTATAGGGCCGATGCTCGGACAGGAAGTCCTAGCAGGGGATGAGCTTCCGACTGCCGAAGAAGACCGGAGAACTGGATTGACCAGAACCCAACTCCGAAATAGGAATCGGAGAGCAAGGCGTAAAGCCCTCAAAGCTCGCTTTGAACGCGGAGCTAACCTTAGAGGACGCGAGGCTATTGCTGAGCCTAGCGAGAAACGCGAAGCCAGCAAGATTTGCGCTAGTCGCAAGATTCCTGACACTCGCGAGAAACGCGAGTATAAAAATTCAATAAAGCCAGCGTATGGTTTTCCAAGCGAGGCTATTGCTGAGCCTAGCGAGAAACGCGAAGCCAGCAAGATTTGCGCTAGTCGCAAAATTCCTGACACTCACGAGAAACGCGAGTATAAAAATTCAATAAAGCCAGCTTGTGATTTTCCACGCGAGGCTGATACTGAGCCAAGCAATAAACGCAAGGCCAGTAATACTTGCGAGAAACGCAAGATTCCTGACACTCGCGAGAAACGGGAGTATAAAATTTCAATAAAGCCAGTGCGTGATTTTCGACACAAGGCTGATACTGAGCCAAGCGATAAACTCAAGGCCAGTAATACTTGCGAGAAACGCAAGATTCTCCGCGAGGAACGCGAGGATGACTGGCAAATAGTTGTCAGTCGTAACAATCGTGCTAGGCGCGAAGCTACGATTTGCGTTAATCGCAAAGATAAGCCAGCGTGTAAGAACTTCCCTTCACGCGAGGCTATTATTCCAGAAGCTAAACTCATGAAGATAAGCCAAGCCAGCGAAGAACGCGAGGCTAACATGGCAAGATGCGGAGATATTCCTCAGCCCCACGCGATAAGACGTAAAGCTACTTCTAAGCTTCGCGTGGATCATCCCAACTGCAGAATCAGGGTAGATCCTCGCGTCAGCGAACCAGAACTGGACTCCAGAATCCTAAGAAACTTCAGTGGGTTCCTAGACTCTCTCAAAAGTTGAATGGGTCCCATGATTCCATAGATGAAGATGTTGATCTCAGGGAGTATCTGTCCAAGAAAAGGAGCATAGAACAACTTCAAGCCGAACCTGTTTGTAACTGCCAGCAGCTTATGACAGCGGTGTCCGCTGTAATGAACAATTGTGGCTGCAGCAAAAGCAGGGTATCTGTGTTCGACCGATTAAACGAGTCAAACAAGAACCCTACTAAGAAGACAAGAACCGCTTCCCTAAAAGAATGGAGAGTCGTAACCTCCAATATGGTGGGAAAAGGGAAAAAGATTCTAGAGACGGATGATGACTCGGAATCGAGCGATGAAGAACCTCCTCATGTCACTCGACTTAAATTAGGAGCCGTCCCGCCTAAGAATTATAAGAGGCTTGCAAGGGGTTCTTACGACGAGGATAGTGATAATTCAGCTATAGCCTCGCCTCCATCCTCTACGTCATCTCTGCTACAGAAGTCGGCATTGCATATGACAGATAAATCTGATGATATCAATCAGAGATTTAAAGCTCAAGAAAGAATGATTCGAGAGCAACAAAAGACGATTGAAGATCTTAAGGGGATGCTCTCAAAGTTCGTTGAGAATAATGCCAAAAAGGGCAAAGAGACTCTGAACGAAGAGGAAAAAAACAAAAAGCCTACTCAATGCATGAGGACGACGATAGATTTTCTTTCCATGATCCGCATGGAGAAAAAATAGAAAAATTACAAAGTCAACTCGAAGTTTTGATGCACAAAAAGAAGCTGAAAGATTCAGGGGTCTCAAGGCCATATCCGCCTGAATGGGATGTGATACCATACCCTCAAAAGTACAAGCCGCTCAAGTTAGAGCCTTATGACGGGAAAGGATCTCCCAGTCAGCACATTTATTATTTCTTGTCCCAAGCAGGACATCTGATGGGTAATGACCTGATTATGAATATTCGCAAGTACTTTGCGAGGGTCTGCTTTTACTTGGTTCATGCAGTTGCCCCCAGGTTCTATTAATACCTGGTTCGATGTTGAGAAATTATTTCTTTCACGTTTCTTCGAGGATGATACCGAGATTACGGTTCATTCCCTCCTTGCGACTACACAAGGAGAGTAAGAGACGGTAAAAGATTTTATAGAAAGGTTATGGGAGAAGTCCGTGCATTGCAAACACGGAATGGTCTAGGAAACTCTAGTCGAGACTTGTCGACACAATCTTAAGACCAATGTGCTCATAAAAATGGGGGCCGTAGAGTCTAAGACATGGAGGGATTTGCTCAAACAGGGAGAGCAAGCTGAGGACTTGATTCGGCGAGTTGAAGAATCTCGTGGATCAAGAAGTACTGGGGGTAATAAGCCATATACCCAAAATAGCAGCAATAAGAATAAAGGGAAGGCGGTAATGGCGTCAGAAGCTGCTCCGCAAAAGATAAATCCTCCTCCAAAGCCGAAGCCCCAAAATCAGCAGGGTACAAGGCAAAATAGACCTCAGCAGGAGAAAAATTATACTTTCAAGGCGGAACAGACGCCTATCCTCTTTCACCTCCTCATGAGGAAGGGAAAGCTGAAACTTCCGGAGAACAGGAAGCCAGAAGACGCTGGCAAGACCAATGACCCTAATTACTGTCTTTATCACCGGAATGTTGGGCACCCGACTAGGGATTGTTACCCTCTTAAGAACAAAATCCAAGCACTAATAGAAGCTCGAGTTCTGACGTTTAAGGAAGAACAGAAGAAGGTCACCGCCAACATGGCAACGATAGTGGTTGGAACCCATGAGTTCCCCGCAGGAGTGACCCCAATCCCAAAGGGTAAGATGGTTACAAAGAATCTTGACCCTCACAACAAAGCCCAAGAAGGACTTGTCCCGGTAACAACCCAAAAGGGGGAAGTTATGTGGGTTCACCCTGACTTATTGGAAGATGAGCAGTGGACTACCGCAGGTCAGGGGAAAAAGCAGACTGTTAATGTCATTTCTGCGGAGATAAGGGAAGAATATATAGTTTCGGGAGCCTTCACAGATTCTGAAGAAGAGCCCGAAACTATGGCCACTCATCAAGATGGGGCAGGCCCTTCCTATACTCGATCTGGGAAGACATATCTCAAGAACTATACCAGAGTAGATCCGAAGGATATATATGCGGAACTTGCAAAACCGACAAAGCAGAAAGGATTTCGCTTCGAGAAGAATCCTATTAGAGATGAAGAAGCCAAGGAGACTTCCTTCAAATTTGACATAATAGCTCCGCTGGCTAACATCCCAGCACGAGTCACGCTATACGAGTTGCTTCGATTGTCAAAGTCAACTCGTGAGGCGTTGAGAGAGGCCTTGGCAGACTCTGAGTCATCCTAGCTCAGATTGTCGAGCCGGCCATCGAAGAACAGGACTCTTGCCCCCACTGTCATCAAATGAGGAGGCAGATTCCACAAATCATCTTCTCTCCGGAGGACATGCAGGTGAGGAATATAAAACATAACAGGCCTTTATATTTCACCGGATATGTTGGGTCTACAAAGGTGGACCGAATTCAAATTGATCCGGGTTCTGCACTCAGTGTCGTACCCAGAAGGTTGATGCAGTTGTTGGAGATTTCCCTTCATCGCTTGACGCCTACAAACACCACTATTTACGGATTCAACGCTAATAACAGCTATCCTCTTGGTAAGATCCGATTACGGAGTCAAATTGGAGACTTGAGAACGGAGGTCACATGCTACGTTATTGATGCTGATACCTCCTACAATATTTTGCTGGGACGACCTTGGATCCACGCTCACATGATAGTCCCCTCGACTCTTCACCAATGCATGAAATATTGCGATGAGGAAGGAGAAGTCCGGACACTTGTTGCAGATAAGCAACCATTCAAAGGGCTGGAGAATTACTTCACAGATGCCGCACTCTATAAGCCAGCCCATGAAGCCTCTAATGACGATCCTAGCAAACCTCCAAAGCCTGATGAAGGCGGTAATGAAGCCGATACTAAATACGAACTTCCTGAAGAAGACGGCGGGGGTGATTATAAAATCAACCCCCACTTAGATTTTAATTTGAGTCTTGTTATAGCTGATGTAATAGAGGAAGAGTGGATTATAAATGAAAACATAAAGTTAGTCTACGAGCATGCTATAGCTACTGAGTCTGAACCCTCTTGTACTTCCACTGAAGTGGATGACCTATCCGAACTTGAAGTTCTGGCGGCATACCATTTGCCACTTAGGTCGTCCCTCCTCTCTCGGTCTAAAATAGTTAAGGGAAAAGGTCACTACTTCGAAGTGCCTTCTCAACAAAAATCCCAAAAGCCGATCATGTTCGGCAGGGTAATTATGTCACCTCAACAAAGACAAAGTAGTGAAAGTGATGAACAAACATCACCTCAATTTCACTTATATGAATAGAAATCCCGGCAAATGATGGAGAAAATAGGTTATAATTTTATCCAGAAGCCGGGGTTAAATTTTGGAAAAGGGCGACGGAATCTTATACCCTCATTTAGACCAAGAGGAAAGAGCCCAGACTATTATTAAAAGACTCGCAGGGGGTTGGGTTATATATCTACTTCCCCCTCATCACCATCTGAAGATGAAGAGAGTTCTTCAGCCAAAGAAAATACATCTTCACCCGGCCATGATTCGGACATAAGTACCGGTGCTTGGTTTCAATTTTTGGTAGCCAATATGGTTTCAGCCGCACCAGAAAGCAACGAGGAACCAATTGATGTCCAAGATGATTCCTGGGCCAAACATATGGACACTCTCTAGGATGTCCGCTTTGAACAGCGCGACCCACCCACGGAAGACAGATTAATACAAGTCAACATGGGAACGGAGGAAAGCCCGAAACCCATCTTCATAAGTGATACGCTGACTCCCTTGGAAAAGGAGGAACTTATATTGTTCAAGTTACGCAGATGAGCACTTGGACTTCTTCTTAGGCATCCGCAATTGAGCGCCTCTGACCTAAAACCTGGTGTGCCCAGTTCAAGTTATGAACTGCCTCCAGTCTTCTTCTTAGGCATGCGCAATTGAGCGCCTCTGACCTAAAACCTGGTGTGCCCAGTTCTCAAGTTTGAACCACCTCCAGTCTTCTCCTTAGGCATGCGCAATTGAGCGCCTCTGACCTAAAACCTGGTGTGCCCAGTTCAAGTTATGAACCGCCTCCAGTCTTCTCCTTAGGCATGCGCAATTGAGCGCCTCTGACCTAAAACCTGGGGTGCCCAGCTCAAGTTTGAACCGCCTCCAGTCTTCTCCTTAGGCATGCGCAATTGAGCGCCTCTGACCTAAAACCTGGTGTGTCCAGTTCAAGTTATGAACCGCCTCCAGTCTTCTTCTTAGGCATGCGCAATTGAGCGCCTCTGACCTAAAACCTGGTGTGCCCAGTTCTCAAGTTTGAACCGCCTCCAGTCTTCTCCTTAGGCATGCGCATTTGAGCGCCTCTGACCTAAAACTTGGTGTGCCCAGTTCAAGTTATAAACCGCTTCCAGTTTTCTCCTTAGGCATGTGCAATTGAGCGCCTCTGACCTAAACCCGGAGTGCCCAGTTCTCAAGTTTGAACCGCCTCCAGTCTTCTTCTTAGGCATGCGCAATTGAGCCTCTGACCTAAAACCTGGTGTGCCCGGTTCTCAAGTTTGAACCGCCTCCAGTCTTTTTCTTAGGCATGCGCAATTGAGCGCCTCTGACCTAAAACCTGGTGTGCCCGGTTCTCAAATTTAAACCGCCTCCAGTCTTTTTCTTAGGCATGCGCAATTGAGCGCCTCTGACCTAAAACCTGGTGTGCCCGGTTCTCAAGTTTGAACCGCCTCCAGTATTTTTCTTAGGCATGCACAATTGAGCGCCTCTGACCTAAAACCTGGTGTGCCCGGTTCTCAAGTTTGAACAGCCTCCAGTCTTTTTCTTAGGCATGCGCAATTGAGTGCCTCTGACCTAAAACCTGGTGTGCCCGGTTCTCAAATTACGAACCGCCTCCAGTCTTTTTATTAGGCATGCGCAATTGAGCGCCTCTGACCTAAATTTGATGAATCCTAATACGATCATCTTTGGTGTGCCCAGTTCAAGTTACGCGAGAGAGCCTTGAACCGCCTCCAATCCTCTTCTTAGGCATGCGCAATTGAGCACCTCTGACCTAAACCTGGTGTGCCCAGTTCAAATTACGAACCGCCTCCAGTCTTTTTATTAGGCATGCGCAATTGAACGCCTCTGACCTAAATTTGATGAATCCTGACCAGATCATCGTGGTGTGCCCAGTTCAAAGTTTCACCATTGACTCTTGGACCGCCTCCACTTGCCCAATGCTATTATAGCGGCGGGAAGAGGAGATCAAACTCCTCGCCAACCCTATCATACTGGAGGTAAAAGTATGAAATCAATTGCCCAATGCTATTATAGCGGCGGGAAGAGGAGATCAAACTCCTCGCCAACCCTATCATACTGGGGATAAAAGTATGAAATCAATTGCCCAATGCTATTATAGCAGCGGGAAGAGGTGATCAAACTCCTCGCCAACCCTATCATACTGGGGGTAAAAAGTATGAAATTAAACTACCCAATGCTGTTAAAAGCAAATGGGAGAGGAAATTAATTCCTCGATAACTCACCATGTTCAGGAGAATAACATGGCTAGCCCAACTCAAACGGTAGTTGGTAAAGACTAATCAAACCCGTTGATAGCTGGGGGTTTGCTAAAACCCCATAAACCCTGTCATGTTAAACTCTTACCTCTGACAGTATGACTTGGAATACCTTTGATGACAAATTGTTTGTTGTGCAAGCAGATTTCCTAGCCAACAAATGAAAGAAGCAAAAAGCAGTTATCTTTATTCATCATTCAAAAGGAATGGATTTACAAAAGAAGTTAGAGAATCAGTAAAGTTCTCTCTTTTATTACAAAAAAAAATGAAGAATAAAAGGATAGAAGAAAACTATGAATCTCCTAGGAGCTTCAACTTATTCGTCGCCTCGCCGACCACTCGACGGCGAGTTGCTTCCACAGAATGTTGAGCCTGCCGGAGTAAGTCGTCATCATTCATTGCAAGTTGCTGGGTTAGATGCTGACGAGACTCTTCCATAGCACGGCTTCTTATTGTCTCCTCCTGATCAACCTGTTCCCGTTGAAGGATCAGCGCTTCCCGCTTCTTAACGGCTTCCCCTAATTGGAGTTCGTTGGTTACTAAGACCACCCGAGCTTTAGCAATGGTCTCCTGGGCATTGAGAATGGCAGCCTGACTCCCATCAATCTCAGAGTCTACCAACTCCAAACCCCTAAGAATGGACTCCCGACTAGCCTGGAACTCCGCCAACGCTCGAGACCATTCTTCTTCTTGGCGCCTCAATTCCTCTTGACGAGCCACCAACTCCACCCGAAGACGAGCCCACTCGATCCCTGTAATCGTCTCAACATCCGCTTGGCGAACTGTGTTGAGTATGTTCACCTGCTCTTCTAAAGCTCTAAAACAGGCCCGGTAAGGAGCTGCTCGGTCCTGTCCCCCGACTCTTTCAATATTTTCCAAATAATTGGATAACATCGGACGACCGAGACTAAAGAAATCTAGTCCGCCGGAAATCATCTCGATACATCTTCTTAGCAACCGCATAAAATCATTAACACTGTAGTTGAAGAGTTCCTCAAAAGGATCCACGGTGTCTGCATCCACGGTGTCTGTATTTAAAGTAGGCAGCGCTAAAGAAGATGTTGCTGAAGGACGAGCGGTATCCGTTGGAATTGAAGAAGAAGGAGCCCGTCCTTGCACCAGGTTCATGATATGCGGGGCCAGTAAGGCCAACGCAGATGAAGCGGAACTAGGAACTCGAGGAGGAGCATCGCCGGTACAAGTCACCCTGGCAGCGCCACTGACAGGAGAGGATGAGGGAGTATTTCCACCAGAAGCTCCTCCGGTGACAGAAGTAGCTTCAAAGGAGAACTTCAAGTTCTCCTCAGCCCCTGCTAGAAGACTTGGAGCTGGAGGAGTTACAGGTGTTTCAACAGCCATTATGGTAGAAGGCGTTAATATTGCTGGCTGAGGAGTAAAAGGCACACCGACATTACTGGAAAAGTTTCGTCAGAACAGACATTTGGTGTCGGAGACGGCAAACTCGGGGACGGAGTAGCTTCTCTTGCCGCGGCTGCAACAATCAACTCTATCCTGTCATCGCTCCCAAGTTCATCAATTGGGGGAACGAAGAAGGAACAGAAGGAGGAGTTGTCGCAAAGTAGTCCGCATTAAATTCATTAGCAGAACTACTTAATCCACCCACTGAGCCAGTGGTGCCTGAATAGTCTACCCTCTCCTCGGACGTCCCTTTGGTAGTCGAATGCATCGGCGAGAGGGGGTGGCCACCTGTACCTCAGAAAAGCAAGATAAAGAGGATTGCATACATACAAATAAAATAAAATAATAATAAATAGAAGACAGGATACAAAATCTAAGAGAGCCATACCAGGAGATACAAGTCCAGTTGTCGGACTTGAAGGCGGAACCGCTGTCATCTCCAGAAGTGTACCAGTCTCACTATCAAGTGGTTGCGCAGTATGGTGTTCAACATGTTCTGTGGTTGGAGGAGCCGGAACCTCGGAAGCACTTGAAGCCCCAATGGGTCCACTCTCCCCTGCCGGTGCTGGAGGTAGAGTTGAAGCCAGCAGATCTGAAGCAAACTTAATAGCCACTTCTTGGGGAGCTATTAGAGTTCCCGGAGCCAACTTCGGCTTCTTTTTGACAGGTCCTTTCTTTAAAGTACCGCGGCGTTTTGAGGTCGGGCTCCAGGGACGAATGACGACAGGTTGGGGAGCACCTCCAGCATCAGGATTATCATCGTCATTAATATTATCATCATCACCAGACTCGCTGATATCTGATGGTTCGGCCGCGGCACCAAGGAATTCATCCATTCCTTTTACTCTAACTCTAGAAGCACCCTGGCGGCTAATGTAGAAAGCCTCGATCTCCTTACAACAGCTTCGGTTGATCGAGAAATGAGGCACGTCGGCATTTGCAACACTATACCAGGTGCAAAAACTGAGAGTCATGGCCAATTCTGGCAATTTCTGAGGGAGGGTGAATTCAGCTCTGGTCCCACCAGCTACAAAATGAAACTAGCCACGGGCACCGTCATACAGATTTTCCTCATAGGCTAAATTCTTGTTTGGATTGCCCACATAAAGTTGGGAATATCCAAATTGACGAGCAAAACGACTCGGGATGTATGGTTCAATAAGACATTTATTGTCTTGACGGTACACCAGATGTCCTGGCCGGATATTAAGAAGCCACCAGAACGCTCCTGAGGATAAGGCAGTGAAATTATCTGCTCCTGCAATATCCCTCAACTTCAGCCCGTATCCTCCATCAGGAAAATCGGGGAAGCACCGAAAGATCTCATAATTTTGATGGTGCCGGAGAGTCTTCCGGATTTGAGACATATAGTAGTGCTTCCATGAAGAGCGCTCGTATAGCTCCACAAAGCAACACTTGTCACCAGAGCGGTGTGAAGCAGCACTCATTAGAGACGGGCAGTGCATAACAAGCCATGCCATCAGATAAATATAAGGAAGCTCCACCCTAGGGTTCGGAATCTTCACCAGGGCGACCTCTTTCGATTTTCCTTTCCCTTTCCCCTTGCCTTTATCAGCAGGGATGAAGTCATCGCAGAGTGTTCGCAATCCATGCTGTAGATTGCACACCATGGCGGGAAGAAGTCCGAAAGGTCAGCCATATGCGAGGAGGACTGCTGGATAGACCATAGTTATCGCGATGGCCTCTTTTGGTAATGATGGCACTACACATCTCTTCAGCCACAATATCAAGAACCTAGCAATAAGGCCTCTGTTAGATACTGGGGACTGAGCCTGATAGTGGTAGCTCTTGAAAGAGATACCAGGACCGAATCCACCTTCATTGGAATCAGTCGTATAAAACATCAGCCGGGTCTTGGTAATACGGCGATCGATCTCTGTGATATAGACAGGAGCATGGCCATGAACAGTTATTGAACTATCCTTAGAGTTCAAGTTGGCAAAGAGGTAATCGGCCCATTTCTTGTGGCCGATACCTTGGTTACGCACACCTGCTAAGTCAGCACATATGCGGTAGTGGCACATCATCTCCCAATATGTAGTATAAATCATTCATCCTTCGCCAGCAGCATATTCAATTCTTCGGTAGTGGTGATATACTCCTCGTAGGGGACTTCGCCCATTGAGATCCCAGATACCTCAAACATTTCGTGGAGAGCAAATCCTAGCTCACCCACGGGCGTAAAAAGGGTACAAGTCTCAGGGTTGTACATATCCAGGAAACAGAAGAAATGATAGGCGCTCTAAGGGAATCCAAATTGGACATTTCTGATGGCCTTGAATAGACCAATTTCCTTCAGGATGGGTTCATGAGAGTCCAACATGTACTGGACAAAGCAGGCCCACCACATGTTGCCAGAGGAGTAAACCCAGCCAGGCATCCTAAAGTCGCTAGCCGGGTATTGCCAGGAACTCACTTAAGAAAGTTCTTGCGCGGATCAGAACCTCTCCTACTGGGAGCTCCTTGCCAAAACTGCCTGAAAGCAAACCAGTAATATATCTAGTGGGGCCATCTTGATAAGCCCACTGTGTGCCCAATTTGCCTGTTGGGACGCCATCCTTTTCTTGAGATAGTCCCCACTTTAACTCACGGGGCATCGCCAATCTCTGAAGGTAGATCAGAGGGTAACTACGATCCATTTCAGGCAGAAACATTAAAACTTCGCCAGAGTTATAGAGCCACATACAATCCTGTTCAGAGAGGATCTCGTCTGATTGCTCCATCTGATCCCCGAAGAGATATGCGGGTTTTTCTAATGCTTCCCTGTTCACATCTTCGAAGGCTGCATCAGTGATAATCTCACGTGCAGTAGTGGGATGATATTTGATCAATTTTCCCTGCGCCCTCTCGAGTCAGGTTTGTATGCGGCCAGGATAGTGGTGAAGCGAAATTGAGTTGATGGATCAGAACCACCAGCAAAGCAAAAATAGTGCTTATGGGGAAGAGCTCCGCTGAGTACCCTACTGCAAAAAGAAAAACCAGAGTTAGAGAAGTTTCTACAAAACAGAAAATTTTTCTAAGTATGGATGCGCGAAGCTAAAAATTAGACCGCGCAGAAGTCAAAAAGATAGTCTCGCGTTTCAACGCGACTACTACTCAAAATAGCCTCGCATTTCTACGCGACTGCTACTGAAAGATAGCCTCGCGTTTCAACGTGACTGCTACTCAAAAAAGCCTCGCGTTTCAACGCGACTGCTACTCAAAATAGTCTCGCGTTTCAACGCCACTGCTACTCAAAAAAGCCTCGCGTTTCAACGCGACTGCTAATAGCCTCGCGTTTCAACGCGACTGCTACTCAAAATAGCCTCGCGTTTCAACGCGACTACTACTCAAAATAGCCTCGCGTTTCAACGCGACTGCTAAATCAAATAGCCCCGCGCTTCATAACGCGAGGATGACGCGATAACTTCGCGTAAGAAGAAAGTCAGAGACTTTTCTTCTTCTCCAAGCCTTACAGCAGGAGTACGGCGATCTCGCCGATAAAAGAGTTGTTTGATCAGCTAAAATTAAGCCAAATCACTCTAAAAATGTTTTAAAGAGTCGATAGAGAGATTCTTACCCCCAATAGGCGAAACGTGGGCTGGCGCGCCGCTGCCATGGCCGCTGCCACCACTGCTTGCGCCAGTCGCCGATGATGGAGCTGCGCGAGATGTAGCACGGGTTTTGGATGCCATTGCTTAAAAACCTGAGGAAAATCGACGGAAAATCGGAAGAAACTCGGTCAGAAAAAGCTCGGGTCGCCTGAACTATGATCGCCTGAATCTCTAAAGTTTCTGGAAAATTCTCAAGTGAAGTGAGAAGAATAAGGAATAGAGATTTCATTTAAATGAAAGAAAGCGCCTCTTGGAGTTCGGCGCGAATTTCAGAGAAAAAGACTGGTCAGTTACTCTCCAAAACGCGAAGTTAATTAGCTTCGCGTGATGATGAAAAATGCGAAGTTATTAACCTCGCGCAACTATACAAGACGCGAGGATAACCCGGTGCCTTAGCTTCGCGTTCTTATGAAGAACTTGGATTTTTGGCGAGTGCAATTAGGCGCTTCCATCTAAGTTAAGATGATCCTTATTCGATCATTTTGGTATTAGTAGTCTAAGTTACGCAAATGAGTTTTAGACTATTTTACCAAAATTATAAACCATCTATTTGTTGAGCAAGCAAGATTCTTGAAGCCGACGGATAAAGAAGAAAATAATTTGCTCTTTATTTATAAAAAAAAAAAGATTACAAAGAGGGAATTATAGCTTTCCCAAAACCTTCTACATATTCATCAACTCATCAATAACCTAACGGCGAGATTTCTCCGCGGGGTGTTGAAGTTCAATTCCAGGATTTACATACAAGAGATCTCCTCTGCAAATGCCAACTATGATATGTTTTAAGTTCTTAGTGGATTATCTGAAGATACTGCTACAAGAATCCTAAAGAAGGCGCACAAGTTGAATTTGAAGTGCTGCAAGCCCTTACAGAGATTGTCATCTAACAGAAATAGTCCTCAAGAAAACTTAATGAGCTGCCGTAGGGTTCTTGTAACTCCTTCAAAAGTTTATCTTTTGGAGCCAGGGCTTGAAACCTGCAACTATGTTGTAAAGCATATGCTTCTGGCTTCCTTAGAGTTACTTTTGTTGACGAAGACTGGTAAAGCCACATGCACTCCTCTTCAAGAAGAATCTGGTTCAAGTACTTCACTGCAAAAGGAGAATCAAGAGTTAGACAAAATTCGAAAAAAATCTTCTAAGTCTAAAAACGCGGAGTTAAGCTAAACTCCGCGTGCAGCTGAGGAAAATAGCCTCGCGTTTCAAAACGCAAAGGATGACGCGATAACTTCGCATAAAGAACAAAGTTTCTCTCTGCCGTTTCCTTTTCTTTAATAGCCCCGCGTTTTCACTGCAGGGATGACACGATAACTTCGCGTAGAGAAAGACCAGAGTTCCTCTCTGTCTTCTCCTTCTCCTTAAAAGCCTTACGGCCGGAGAACGGCGATCTCGCCGATGAAGTAAACAATTGGCTGGTTAAAACCAAGCCAAAACACCCCAAAATGGTTCTAAAAAAAAAAAACAAAAAGTTAAGGTTTTTACCTTCAATAATCACAGCATGGATTGATACGTCATTGTGTCTACTTCCACGGCCGTTGCCGTCGCCATTAGCACCGGCCGCCGTGCACGAAGCTGTACTCTTCTGGAGCGACATCCTAATGATGAAAATCTATGGAGAGTCGAATGGAGATCAATTGAAGATCGTTCGTCGACATCGCTCGCTCAGTTGCCGGAGCTCTGAATTTTCTAAAATGAAGAAGAAGATGAGTCAAAGCCTCTATTTAAACAGGATGATCCGTCGCTTGGTATTCGGCACGAAAGCTCAGAGTAATTAATGAAACAATTACTCATTCCACTGAAAAAGAAGCTATTAGCTCCGCGTAAGCGAGCATAACGTGAGATAGACTTGGTATTCTAACTCCGCGTTTCAGTTTAGATATCCAAAGTATTTCAAAATCTGCTAAGTTCTAAGCCATTTTGAAAACTTTGGAGGGGGTTCTGTTGGCAGTGAAAATTTCTAAAGATAAAAAGGATTTTTCACAACAGAACGCGGAGCTAATTCAGTAGCTCCGCGGTTGGCTATATTAGCCTTGCGTTTGAACAAAACGTGGAGATGTTTAATAGCTCCACGTTGATTCCGCGTCTGGCTAGTTTTAGCCTCGCGATGAGTAAAACGCGGGGCTATCAATAGCTTCGCGTTAGCTCCGCATTCTGGTTATTTAGCGCCGCGTTTTGATGCGATTAGCTCCGCGTGAGCAGATAACCAGAATTTCAAATTGATTGAGATTATAATTTGGACTTATCCAAATACCCGAATTGAATCCAATCAGATTTAAATCAAAACTAGGATATTTGATTGGAATCCTTTATGAATGCGAGTTCTATTTAGATAGAAACTCTTGCATTAACCTAGGGGTATAAATCCTTCCTGGTGAAACCCTAGGGGTCTCTTCTTTTCGGCAAATTGAGATTTTTTCCTCTTGGAGAACTCAAGTTACGCATAGAGCCTTGAGTTCAAGAAAGACCAAAGAAAATCGTCTACAGTCGGCCGCCACCTTCGAGAGAGAAGAGTTCGACGCCCGATCGTCCAAACGAACTACTAATAGATCCCATCGCCACTGATCCCACAATTATATTGTAAAAGAAAGAGATTGAAAATATAAAATCCTCTCGTTTGTTCTTCTTTTTATCTTGTTCGCTTCTATTGTAATTTAAGTTAATTCAATGGGAGGAAGGCAAATAATTTCTGCTGCGAACATTCAAGGGCTTCGTTCCATTACACTGCTCGCAGAGAATGATTTGAGAATTATGTCCAAGGTGATTTTGGACATGTGACTGTTGGTAATGGACAGGAATGCAAGATTGTCGGTAAGGGGATAATTCATTTGAACTTGCACAATGGTGGAAAATTGTTTTTACAAGAGGTCAGACACATACCAAATTTGAAGAAAAATTTGATATCTACTAGCAAGCTGGACGACGAAAGTTATCAAATCTCATTTGAGAGGAAACAGTGGAAGATCAGTAAAGGACCAATGGTAATGGTCAAGAGTGAGAGAGTGGGAACTTTATATTTACTCTCAAGCTCGGTGGATCACGTTGTTTCTTTAGCCACCATGAAGAATGAGAAGGCTACCTTATGGCATCAGAGGCTTGGTTACTTGAGCGAGAGCGGCATGAGGGTATTACAATCCAGAGGTATGTTGACAGATATGAAAGATACTAACTTTGATTTCTGTGAGAACTGTGTGTTTGGAAAGCAGAAAAGAGTTAGTTTTATGAATGATGGCAAGGAGAAGAAAATCGAGAGGTTGGAGTTGGTGCATACAGATGTATGGGGGACTTTTTCGACAAAGTTTCTTGGAGGTAATTCTTATTTTGTCACTTTCATAGATGATGCAAGCATGAAAACATGGGTGTTTGCACTTAAGCAGAAATCCGATGTTTTCAAAATCTTCAAGGTATAGAAAGTTCTTGTTGAGAATGAAATATGTTTGAAGGTGAAATATCTGTTGTCAGACAATGGTGGAGAATTTTGCAATAGAGAGTTCGATGACTGTTGCTTTACCCACGGGATCAAGAGAGTAAAGACTGTACCGAGAACACCGCAGCAGAATGACGTGGCTGAAAGGATGAATAGAACCATTTTGGAGCGAGCTCGGAGTATGAGACTACATGCAGGTTTGCCTTTGCAATTTTGAGGAGCCGCTGTAGATACGACAGTCTATCTGATCAATATGAGTCCAGCTAGTGTTTTAGATGGAGGAATTCTAGAGGAGGTGTGGTCTAGTAAGACTATGAATTATTCATTCTTAAAAGTATTTGGTTGTATAGCATATGCACATGTGGATCATGAGATGAGAAAGAAACTTGATTATAAATCTCATAAGTGTGTATTTATTGGATACGGTGGCAACGAATATGGTTATCACTTATGGGATTATGAGCATAATAAGGTGATTCGTAGAAGAGATGTAGTATTCAATGAGGGTTGTATGTATAAAGACCAAATGGAGAATAAGAGTGAGAAAACAGTTGAGAAAAAACACTTGGAGCTGAATAAGCCACAGGATGGATGGATCTCATGGATAAAAGAATATAAGAAATAGCTATATCTGAAGGGGAACAAATGGCTACACCTGAAAATACACAAGTTTCAGATGAGACCGAACAGGAGAGAACGCCACTGATTGAAGTAGATGGTTCTAGTACTTCATCAGAGAGTGTTTCCACTTTGAAGAGGAGCACGAGGATAAAGAAGCCAACCCAAAAACTTTGTCTTCATTTATATCATGTTTTATATACTGATGCAGGTGAATAGAGAGTTAACAAGAGGCTATGCAAGATAAATTTCATTTCAAGTGGGAGCAAGCCATGCGTGATGAGATGTCTTATTTAGAGGAGAATCACACATGGAAATTGGTGAAGCGACCGGAAAAGAAAATATTGCATAACTAGTGGGTATACATGGTAAAACATGAGGCAGGAGAGACACAAAGGTTCAACGCTAGACTTGTGATGAAGGGATACAGTCAGAGAAAATATATTGACTTCAATGAAATATTTGCATCTATTGTCAAGATGACTTCTATCAGAACAATATTGAGTATTGTGACTGCGAAAGGATTGTATTTAGAGCAGCTCGATGTGAAAACTGCTTTCATTTATGGTGATTTTGAGGAGGAAATATACATGTAACAGGTAGGGGATATGAAGTTAAAGGAAAAGAGAATTGAGTATGTTGACTGAAAAGAATTTTGTATGGGTTGAAACAAGCGCCGAGACAATAATACTTGAACTTCGACAAGTTTATGTTGGATTCGGATTTTGCCAGATGCAATTCAGATCATTGTATATATCTACAAAAGTATAAGGACGGTAATTTTATTATACTTACTTTGTATGTAGATAATATGCTTGTGGCAGGTACATGCATGAAGAAAATCAATGATCTAAAGAGAAAGTTGGCAGAGAGATTCTCTATGAAGAACATGGGTGAGACTAAACAACTTTTTGGAATGCAAATTACCCGAGATAAGAAAAATAAGAAATGGTGATTATCTCAAGAGGGGTACATCAAGAAAGTGTTGGAGAGATTCAATATAGAGAATGCAAAACCAGTAGTTACAGCTCTTGGTAGTCAGTTCAAATTGTCAAATGAGTAAGGTGTTAAGACAGATGAGGAGACGAGACACATGGAGAATGTGCCTTATTCATCCGCCGTTGGGAGTCTCATGTATGTAATGGTGAGTATAAGACCAGATATTGCACATGCAGTGGGAGTAGTGAGTAGATTTATGAAGAACCTTGAGAAGGAATATTAACAAGTAATAAAGTGGATTTTCAGATATTTGAAAGATATTTCAAAGTATTGTTTATGTTTTGAGGATGATAACATTGATGTGCAAGGTTTTGAGGATTCGGACCATGCTGATGATAGAGACAATGGTAGGAGTACTACAAGTTATGTCTTTACTGTAAGAGGGACAATGGTAAGCTGGATTTCAAAATTACGATTAATTGTTGTTTTATTTTTGACAAAATCTGAGTATGTTGTAGCTGCAGAAGAAAGTAAGGAGTTTATTTGGTTGCAGCAATTGATGAGTGAGTTAAGTTTTGATGGAGTGGATTGCAGATTGTTCAATGACAGTCAGAGTGCAATTCATCTTACTAAGAATTCAGCGTATCATTCACGGACTAAATATATTCACTTGAGATATCACTTCATTAAATCCTTGTTGGATGATAACCAATTGAAGTTGAAAAAGATTGAGAGCAGTAAGAATCCTATAGATATATTGACAAAATTGGTTGATGGGAAAAAGTTGAGCTATTGCTCAACTTTGGTGTATTTGTGTTGAATATTGAAATTGGGACTTTGAACGATAGAGATAAAAATTTTGGACACTAGAATTATCATGTATAGAGATTACAATTTTTTGCAATAGGTCTCCAAGTGGGAGATTGTTGCTAATGGAGCCCTCTGACCGCAACGGATTTTGGTACACCGAAACGGGTCCAAAACCGATCCAAACCCGTTATGATATAATATAAATATGGGGTTGTGTGCTAGGATTTTGATTGGTCGGAAAGCAAAAAAGGAAAAAAGTAGGTGACGGCTGCTTTTTTGTTTTGCTGGCTGGACAGAAATCACATAAATTGGAGTGGGGTTCCTTTGGAGTTTAGAGCAGCAAGAAAAGAAAATAAAGGCGGCCGAAGAAAAAAAGAAGGTTCGGCCGAAAGCTTTTTTTTGTTACTGCTGTTGCTTTGGTTGTTGTTGCAGCCGAAGGAAGCAAAGGAGGTGTTGCGGCTGCTCCTACTGCAATTATTTTTCAGCCAAAGCAAATAAGAAAATCACTGTAACAAGAGTTTAGAGTTTAATCTCAAATTCTTATGTGATTTTATTGCCAATTTCTCTTGTGGTTGAGAGGAAGAGACTTATAATCTCTTTTGATATAGTGAAAGTTTTCGATCGTGTCCCAAGGGATATAAGCAAATTGCCGAACTACGTTAAATCTGCGTGTTCTCTGTCTCTGCTATTTTTCTCTTTGATTAACTATTTGATTCCGCTGATTATTGCATTAGTATTATTCTGCTATTTTTGCCAACAAATTCGATTACATCCATTTTACTATTAACCTAAAAGACGGTGTTCAAGTTCCCGGCATTCTGAACTTGAACGTAAAACATTTTAAAATCCAATTCTAATCACCTTAGTATACGTGGTTTATGAGATTTGAAGAAAATATATGGAGTACGAAACTACGGGCAAAGAATATAATATGTAGAGGTATAGCTTTTGTTGGAGGAGGGTATCTCTCTCCTTATGTAGGGTAATGTCAGTGTATTTGCATGAATTCAGTGCAGACGCGCTATGATATAAGTTCATATTCAATAAAACTTCAGTGCATACGAAATACAAAACTCCTGCATGCCAAGTAGAAATCACTGCAACTGACACAAGGAGTAGGTCGAGCACGCCAGAAAACCATTGCATTCACGATATGAAATTAATGCATACGCACTATGTTTTTTTTTTTTTTTAAATTTGTTTTCCAATTGTACTTTGAGATTCATGTGATTATGATGCATCTTTCTCTCCTTCCCAAACACGTCCCAAAGAGATTGGAAATTCTATTTGAGCACACCAAATTACTTAATGAGCCTTGCTAAGTCGGGAATTAATTTCCGAACGGTTTTTACAGAATTCAGGGTTTAGTATCCGATCGGATTTAACATCGTTTGGGGGACCAAATCTCGTCCTGTTACAAGATAAAATGACAAATTTATAATTTTTTAGAACTTTAAGGGGCTCATTAGAAACTGGTGTGCTCCAATAGAATTTACCATAGAGATGAGAATTTCTAAATGAGCACACCACTGGTTTTAGTTAATATACCTTTCCTGAGTTGGAAATTAGTACCCAACGGTTTTCAAATCGTTTTGGGATTAGTTTCTGAATGATTTTAATATCATATGGAATTAATCTCCGATCAGAATAATAGATAAGGTCGCAAAAAAAAAATAACATACTTATAATTTTTTATAACTTTAGATTCTTCTGTAGAAATTCCCAATAGAGATTTATCCTGCAGGGGGCAACAGTTTGACAACAAAGGACAGTTTTGCAGAAGGATGGCCCCAAAGATGGGAGCCATTTGCCTAGCTAGAATCAGAGGACCACCCTTCACTGGAAACACTAGCAGTTAGTTTGTGTGAAGTGATACTGATAAGGGTTGTGCAGCCCAGCTACCTTGACATTCATAAAACCATCAGCCCTACTTGATTCTAGGGCATCAAAAGTGTAATCTCGGCTACCTCTCCAATCGCTCAGCGCCCCTGTTTGTCCACGAGGACGGAGAGAGACAAGACGTGTGGGAAAGTCTAAGTGCCCACCACACTTGACTTAGTGAGCACCATTTTCCCATAAGTTGTAAATCACTTTACTGTAGGATGCAGTGCTCACTAAGTAATGTGGGGTGTGTGTTTAGAATTTCCCAAGACATAATCATGGTTCGGCAAAATCTGTTGACATAGATTTTAATATGTCTAATGTTTTGATTATGGATCTGATACCAGTTGTTGCGAAAAGTTCTAAAATGACAAGTTGGTAAACCACTCACCTCGATGTACTTGAACTTAAAAATTTCCCTTAATAAAGAGATTTGGAGCCACAATTTTGTTATCTCATGAGCTAAACTTGCTTGTAACATCCCAACTTAAAATTTAATCCTTTTTACTCTACCCTTCTGAACAGAGACGGAATTAGGATTTTAAAATGGGAGGGACCAATAATAAGAATTTCAACTTGTATTAATAAAAACATAACTATATATTATTTATTATTCATAAGCGAAAGCCAAATAAAAAAAATTAAATGCTAAGTCTTAATATTTGATTGATTTTGCAATTTATAACTTATCTCTATCTTATAAATAAGTGACATCTACTCATTTAATTTTAAGAAACTAGTTATTTGAAATTTAACTTAAATTTCACTTGTACATAAAAAATAACACCTAGATAATAATTCCCAGGTAGAAGTAGGTAGAAGCAAGTACCTTGTTAATTCTCAATTTTGTCAATTTTGCTACTTGGAAACTTTAGAACAATGGCCTGTATTCTCTCTTTCTTTGCAAGTTGTGCTTTTAGATGAAATTCTTTTTCTCGTGGATAAAAAATAATAATAAGTTTTCTCTAACATGGAAATAAGGCCGAGATGTAAACTAAGCTCTCCCATACATATTTTTTTCTCTAAAAAAAAAAAGGATAAAGTTGTGCTTCTCTCGGAACAAAAAAGATGAAGCATCGCTCTCGGAAATTTTTTTACTAGATAGAAATAATAGTATGATGATTTATTTAATCAATTACCATTAATAACTTCATTAATCTAAATAATTTCATACTGAATAATCTCTTAGTAATTAGTAGCTCATTAATCATAATAATAACTCAAGTCCAGTTGATGGGCTGTGGCATGCAGCCATGTGGAGAACGTATCATACACATCAAATCAATTCAGAGATCATACAAATGACTCAACCCAAGTAGGGTGGCAAGAAGGCCTGGCGCCCCGCCCGGGCCATCACGTGACGAGCACGTGGCTTGACATGGCTCCTCAGAGCCATACTGGGCCAGGCCCAACACGGAGCATGGCTCGTGCCGTGCCTGACCATGCTGCACAGGCTTGCAACCTGATCCGTTTCTGGCATGTGTCATGCGCGGCACGACCTGGAACGTTAATATAGCAACGGCTCTAAAAGTCTTTGCCAGTAAACAAAGGGGTCTTTTGCAATTTTTTTGTAAAAAACATACCAACGGCTATAAACTAGTTGTTAGGGGGTTTTCTGTAAAAAAAATTGCAAAATACATCCCAAGGTAAAAATGGTTGTTAGGAAGTATTTTGTTATTTTTTTAAAAAAATCTTCTTTTCCCATCTATAAATACCTTCTCATTCTTTCAAATTCATTTTTCCCTATTAACAACATACAGCTCTTTTCATCTTTTTAATCTCTACAGAAATATACATTTTACAATTCTCACTCTCTCAAATACAAAGCTCAGGCAACACAATTAATCAACACAATTAATCAAGATTCAGGCTCTTCTCGCTTGAAGTAGAAGCAAGTTTCATCAATCCTCCTTCAAAGAGCAAATGCATTATACCCTCTCTCCTCTCTCTTTACAAACAAAATCTCAACTCTCATATTCTCATTTCGGCTTGCGGTATTGAGCTACACATTTTTTAACAAGATCTAATTCGGATTTTTTTTGTAATTTTTTACTATAGATCCATACTCGTCAACGACTTCTTTTATTTAAACTACAGGTAGTTTTTCTCCCTTTTTTAATAACAGAATAATATCATTTTTTGCACGCAGCATTAGAATAATTACCACAAGTTCCATTTATTGCATCACACGGACACATTACTACTAATTTGTCATAAGAATAACTCACAAAATTTACACTTTCTGACCCTTCTATAAGTGTAATCATCTCCTCTAGGGTTTTCAAACATGATATTTGGAATTATTTTGAAAATTTTATAGAAAATGGTGTTAATAAAACTAGGTGTGAGTATTATCAATAAGCCTACTCCTTTTCTAAGAGAAGTGGTACGAATAATCTAAAGAGACATTTAGAGAAAACACATCCATCAAATGAATTACAACAAACACAACTAAACATATTTGATGGTATTTTAGGAAATTTAAATACAATCCCATAACCAATAGAGAACAATTAGCTACTTATATAGTATACATCGAATAACCATTCTCCTTGGCCAAAGATTCAAAAGTTTAAAAAATTTATTAGAGCGACACATAACTCCAAATTCAAAAAGTCATAGGATCAACACGTAAATTTGACATAATAAAAATATATAATAATAAAAGACAAACTTTAATTATAATTTTAACTTCTTTAATATAGAGTTGTCATTACATCTGATTGTTGGGAAGAATTAAATGACAGCCATTTTTTAGATGTAACAACCCATTACGTAGATGAAGATTGGTGTATTCAAAAAATAATAATATGATTTAGAAGATTTTGAATTTCCTTATAATGCGCATAATCGTTCTGTATTTTTATTTAGTATTTTTTCGGTTTTTAGAATAAAACAAAAATTTTTCTCTATTTCTTTAGATAATGCATCAGAAAATGCAGCTGCAATTGAAAATTTTAATATATCTATATATATATATATATATATATATATATATATATATATATATATATATATATATATATATATATATATATATATATATATATATATATATATATATATATATATATATATATATATATATATATATATATAACTAATTTTAAAAGGAAAATTATTTCATATTCAATGTCTTTGTGATATAATAAACTTGTGTATTCAAGATGGATTAAGAGTTATTAACGAATCCATAATTAAATTTAAAAACATAATAGAATTCATAAAATGTAGTGGCCTATGAAGACAGAATTAATAAAATATTGTATGCCTAAAGGATTGGCTTGACCCAGTAGAAAGAAAACAAGGACTTGCAAATGAACTGGATCAATAAAACTCACCCGAAAAAGATTGGAAATTGAAAACTCCTATATTATTAGTCTTCATTTTTTTTCCTCTTTACACTAATATTTTTTTTCTTTAAATTTTTATGACCTATGATTCTCTAGGAAATAATACAAAGAATAAGTTGAGAGTGACGGTTAGGATTTCCTCCTTTCTCTTCGGACTTTATATGATATCCATAAAGATTTATGAAGTAAATTTGTAAATTTACCAAGATTGAATGGAAGAAAATTCTATTTTTCTTCCATTTTTTGTTAATCATTTATTTTTATTATTAATGCATCTATTTCATTAGTTAACTACTAATATAATATAAGTTTATAACTAATTATAAAATTTAAACTTTAAAACTAAATTAATTAAAAATTATAATTATCCACCGCTAGGGACGGGCCGGCACACGCTTGGTGGGTCGTGCCACCGAGCCAGTCCCAGGCACAATCCCCAGGCACAATCTCCGGACAACGTGCCGTGTCGGAGGCATGGCATGTCTCCCTTTTGGGACAGGCCATGTCGGAGACGGCCCATTTGCCGGCCCTATACCCAACTAACTCTCCTAAAGAAGTGCATTCACTATAAAAAAATTTCAACTAAAATTATTCTGGCACGGCATATCTCCCTTTTGGAACGGGCCATGCCGAACACGGCCCACTTGCCGGTCCTATGCTGAACTAAATCTCCTAACGAAGTGCATCCACTATGAAAACTTTTCAAATTTTCAAATAAAATTAACCCCAAACATTTGTTCGTTTGTAGCAAAAGGGGAAAAGTTGTTATGTGCAATTAATCGAGAGTAAGAAACTAAACATTCTGCACTGACCACCTTTTCAACTATTTCAGATAATGATCACAACATCAACATACCTATACGGCTATACCAATCCAAGTACTTGGATAATTGTTGTTGAATAACTGTATCGACATATTCGTTTGGCCAATATAAAGTAGTAAATTATTTACCAACAATTCAGTAACAATATAATTCTCCTTTTTAGGATATTATTTTATTTTTCTTGCAGGGTATCCAGGCCTGGGATGATAGTAGGTCATAGCTGGCCCATTTGGCCCATAATCCCAAGTTCCAATTCCAAATCTTAGGCCTTAAAATTTTAGCGAATTATATCAAACAAGTACCATTAATAACACAATAAGTTCTCTTTTGAGTAAGAGAGACAAGTGAGGCTGCTTGTGAAATAATCACACACATTTACATCTTACCAGAGATTATTTAAAATAATAATAATAATAATAATAATAATAAACTCAAACAGTATCTACGAAACTCTCTTGGGATTTTTACATATCTGTCCATTACATCTTTAAAAATTAGAATTTAGTCCCCAAATCTTCATATTTATAATTTAGTTTCTCAAATCTTTTAAGTTACCACAATTTAATTTCCAGTCATATTTTTGGCATGAAATTCCCATTATACCATGAGTAAAGTTCTCTCTTTGCTCTTTCTCCTCTTCTTATTGGGTTTCCTTCTCTATTCTTCTCTTCTCTCTCTTTCCTTTCAGTTAATTTGTAAAGTGAAATAACTCAGTAGAACCTAATAAAAAGAGGGAAAGGAGAAGAATGGAGAGGGGAATCCAATAAGAAGAAGAAGAAAGGAGGAAGAGAAAATGGAGGACTAAATTGAAGTAACTCAAGAGTATAACGGAAAATTCTTTTATATTTTTGCGCTCGTTAATCCGGAAATATCCTACGTCGCTGGCTTGTGTTGCAACTTGTTAGCATTGTTCTATTATTTCTATTAATGGAACATGAAGAAACTTTTGCTTGCCAAAATATATGTACACAAAACTAAAGAATTGAACAAGAAACAATTTCACACTGTTCACACTTGCATTTATTTAGATCGCAATGATCATTTAATAAAAAAAAAAAAAAAAAAAAAAAAAAACAAGAATGAAACTTTAAGCAGCAGATAACATAGTCCCAAGTCTTTCAGCCAAGCTCTGCACAGTGCTTGGAGACACAGCTCTAGACCCTCCCAAATACCATTTCTGAATCATTTCAGCTACGTTCGCATTCTCCACCTTGATCTTCGCCTCATCTTTACCTTCGATCGCATACGATATCTGAAAAACTTTCAACCGATAAATTAGAAAAGAACCGAATTTGAGAATGCGAAACAAGTTATAGTTAACTTACCTCTGCAGTATAAGAACTCGCAGGGAAGTGAAATGAGATAACTGAACCCTTTTTCAAGTACGGTGTTTGGAAAAACTGAACAATCTTTTCTAGCTCTTCTTCTTCCTCGTCTTCAAACTTATCGCAAGCCACCAACCTATCTCTCACTGCAGTTTCGATCTGCAGGCCGAATTGAGCTCCTTTTATCTCCTTGATCACCACAACTCGAAAGTACTTTGCCACATGAGCTACATAGTGTAAGTTTTGGTTAGAATGATATGCTAATAATGCACGTAAGTTTCTAAACTTGATTCGTTACATATTTACCTGACACGAGAGCATAGAAGAAATCATCGTCCGCTGCAAGCTCGCTGCCCGTTTTCCCCTTCCAGTTCCTGAGATGCTCAACAATGCTTCGTTCCATATAAATACCGATTGCGCTGTGCTTGATTTGAAGGAAATGGATTTCAATATCCGTGATGCCTGCATAAAATGTAATGTATGTTGGGAATATTACATATTTGAATAGTGAGCACGGAAGAATAAAGAGTAAGAAATCACATGAATATAAAGATTTACATGGTTCGTTCCAAATTGTACTACATCCACGGTTACTAGAGAATTGTTTCACTATTTGACACTAATATATGAAATTATCTAAATACCCTTCGTCCACCATTTCCGAGCAAAAAGGTCCTGCCTCCTTGCCACCCCTTCCAACTTACTATTAATACGGGTTGCGTTCCTTTGAACATGACCAAAGTTTTAGATAGGGATTAGATCAGACAAGTACATGTACCAATTTTTGGTACGTCTTATTTAAAATTTTAAATTGAAATTGAAACTTTTAATTTTCAAATTCAAAATATTGAATAGGACGGGCTGCAATTGGTCTTTAGACCCGTCTATTATCGTCCCTAATTTTGGACTCATCCAACAATACCAATGTGCACCATTGTTAGCCAACTTCTCCAAGTCATGTTCTTATTATGCTGAGGACAATGGCGATGATAATTTTAATAACAACAATAATAAGTGCATTAAATAGACAATAACAATAATTTTGAAAATAATTTAACTCTAAAGCTTCTTTTTAAAAAAGAAGGAATCATGTTGACAAGGTCATATAAATTACAAGAATATCCTATTCATAGTTAGAAGAATAAATCCTATCATTTCCAAGTTTGTTCTCAAGAATAGACATTTTAAAATATGAATAATCAATAATTTAGTTTACTTAATAACTATATTGTTATTGGAGATTTAAAAATATTTAGCTTACAAGTACACCAGTTCGAAAAGAGAAGTTTATCAATATAGGGTAAGTTAAAAGACCGAAAAAAATATGGACAGAGGTGATACGCAAAGATATGGAGTCTAGAGGTTTAAATAAGGAGATATTACTTGATAGAAATGAATGGATAAGGAATATCAAAGTGATCGTGATTCTTTTTTTGGTTAATGTAGCCTACCTAAAATACTTAGGATAAAAGGCTTAGCTGTTGTTGTTGTTGGAGATTTAAAAATATTATAGAAAAGGTCAATGAGGAATGTCATTAACAGCTATGGTTAATAATGAATAAGACCTCTCACCTATTTCAATATTGTTAGCACTTAAAAATTAATTGAAAGTTCAAATTTCTATCTATGATTTTATCTTTTTGAGATAATGGTGGGTGGGTAAGTCACCCACATTTCATTAACCAGAGTTTAATGCAACTAGGTAGAGTATATATATATAGTACATACTACATATGATTCCTTACTGAGGAGATAACAAGCTAATACATATCAAAGTTAAAACAAAATACAAGAAACAAAATATCAATTTCTATATATCTTTTTTACTTTTATTTTGAAAGTATTTGTATATATGCGCCAAAAATCTAGTAATAATAGTAATACATAAATACTAAAGTAGAATACATGTGACACTCTTTCCTCCCAACAGAAAGATTATAGGTGTGAATCTCTTAAAGACGTTCTTGCATGGGAGATTTAAGCTTGGATAATTAGTTAATTAATTAGGAGAAAAAGAGGATGGCATCCCTCATAATCAATACAACATAATATAGAGAAGAAAAAAAATCAAACTAAATCATGTGCCATCCGTAGAAGTCAAGGAGTTCGTGTACCCTCCGATATGATGATGTTGATGATGAGCAAAACAATGGATGAAGAGATCCTTACCAGAACCCAAGAGAGGCAAAGCCTCTGTTGTAATGATCTCAGTCGGGAAAGGAAATTCATCCACCATCACCATCTCAGAGCCCACTGCACAATACAGACCAAAACACCAAAAAAAATAAAAAATTACTAACCAATCACATAATTAAAATAAATAAATTGAATTTTTAATGACTTACTTGAGAAATCTAGAGGAGTTGAGCTCAAAGCAAAGGAAGAATGAGAGCACCAAGAATGTGAATTGTTGAGGGGTGGTTGATATAGAGAGAGATGGGGGGTAGTTGGGGATGAGCCTTGTGCTAACAACCTCCCACTCTTGAAAAAGGTTAGATGTGGAGATCTTGCAGCCAACCAAGAAGTTGTTGCAGGCCTTTTGGCTGCTTGTTGGTCAAATAGAGTGGAGTGTTATCAGAAAAAGATTAAAAGTTATAATTATCATTGACCATTTCTTACCTAATTTTGAGATAAAGCCCACAAGATAGAGCCCAACATAGATAGAGCCCAACAGCTGGAAGAACCTGCAACTCTGAAGTCAATTCAGAAGGTAACAGAATCCGAGATATCAAATCCTACTCACTAAATCTACCACAAGAAAAGTGGTTCTCGCTTATGACATGGCAATGTTATCTGTGCACATAGAAAGAGATGATTCTGAGATCTGTCTATGGACAGGCGAACCAATGTAATACTGAGAGGGAATAATTAGCATTTGTCAAATAATCATTTCCACCGAAAATGTAGACCAAGAACTCTCCTTTGATCGAATCTTTTTATTTGTATATTCTCTCGAACTTATCTATTTCTTTTTTATCATTTATGTTTGTACTGAGTTGGTCTGGAAAATCTAGGCAAACAAATTTTAATGCAAATGCAGTTAGAACTGGTTCAATGATAATGAAAAAAAAAATCACTTTAACTTTTTATTCACAGTCATATATAATTGTAAAGTTGGCGAGGAGTATTAGATAATAAATGATTCTAACTTCCATGCCACATTACGACTTTTATTCAAGGATAAATTAAAAAAATATATTTAGATACTAATATTAGAGTGACCAGCATGTTCTCTCTTTGCCTCTATATATATATATATATATATATATATATATATATATATATGAGAAAAATGGAAATGAGCTGACAGATGAGCTGACAGCTCATGCAAGTTACCTGAGCTGCAGTTCATTTCCACTATCTTCAGTAATCTTTTTTTAAAAATTTCTTTTGGATTATGATCTCGACCGTTCACTCATACCCAATTTCTTGGATTTTAGTTTTGATTTGGTCCTCCATCAAATTAACACAAAATTAACGGTTTTTAATGAATAGAATATTTTGTATGCGCTTGATGAAAAGGTAAATGAACTTCAAAATCTATGAAATTTAATCTAAAAGAAGTTAAGGAGATAGAGATGGTAATTGTTAAAAAACTTTAAAAAAAAACATTGGATCATTACAGTTTTGCTGTTAACTCACGTAATTTTTCCTGAGCTGGTGGCTCACCTACAGTAATCCATATATATATATATATATATATATATATATATATATATATAACTCAAGGAAAAAAGTAATGGTAATAAATTAGGTTAGAAGTGTAATAAGGAAAATAAAAGAAAATGAAAATATTTTTTCAAACCATACTTCTCATAGTTACGGTAGGATCTTCATCTAAAAGATTTAGGATTTAATCTTCTTAAAAAAAAAAAAAAAAAAGAACACAAAAAAAGCCCCACTTCTTTTCACATAGGCCTTGGCCCTTAGGCCCATTTGAATGTTAATCAGGTATTGCATACAAGTTCCAAATATTCATGCACTAACAATAAGAAAGAAGAGATGAGATAGGTATATACTATTTGCTGATAATATTATTTTAGTTGATGAGAAAAAAATAGTGATAAATGCGAAACTAGAGTTATGGAGGTAAATATTAGAATCTAGAGTATTTAGATTGAGTAGGTCTAAAACAAAGTATATATAGTGTAAATTTAGTAAATGACGGACCCTAAATTGCAATTCTATGACACTGGAGGGGTAAGAGATACAAATGAGCTGTCAGATTAGGTATTTGGCTTCTATTTTCAAATAATGAAGAAATCGATAGTGGTGTCAACCATAGATCCAATCTAGCTGGTTGAAATAAAGGAGTACAACGGGAATTTTATGCAACCATAGCATTCTGTTAAGATTGAAGGAAAATTTGTATAGGACTGTTATTATATCAGCTTTATTATATGGTACAAAATGTTGGGCTATAAATAAACGTCATTCACAGAAGAAAATGTAACAGAAATGCACATACTTCATTGAATGTACGACAACACTAAGAGAAATAAAGTGAAAAATAAAGATATTCATAATTCTAAGGTAGGTATAACCCAAACCAAAAAAAAAATAAAAAAAATCATTCTGCATTAGTTGTGATCACATGATAAAAGTGTCTTATTCTTTGTTAAACACTCTATAGATCTAAATCCGTCCACAGGAAAAAAAAAAGAAAGATAAAAGAAAACTCCTATTAATTACGCCAATAATATATATATATATATATATATATATATATATATATATATATATATATATAACTCTTGACGAAACAAGAGAAGCTTCGCTCTAACTTTTGGGGAGATTCTAAATGCGCACCATAATTTACTAGCGAGCACCATTTTCCCTATGTTGTAAATCACTTTATAGGATGTGGTGCTCACTAGATAAATGTGGTGTGCATTTAGAATTTCCCTAACTTTTGTCATAAAATGATAAAATTAAGAAATAAATTAAAACAAATACTAAATATCCATATTTGTTGGGAAACGTTATCGGACTCCTACCACTATCAAACTAGCTTACTCAAAACTTTATTATATATGTAGATAGCAAAAATAAATGAGGCCTCCTTAAACAAGGCTATTACTATAACAACGCGATCTTTAAGATTTAAATGGGAAAAAAAATGCTAGAAAAGCTGCAGTAGATTTGGTCTTAGCCTAGCTGCAACTAGGGATGGTAATGGACGCGTTTAATCTTTGACATTCTATATACAAAATTTTGAATTATAAAAAATAAAATTTTCTATTAGAATATTTCACTAATTTATGATATTTTCTTAAATTAGTATATTTGTCAAATATTTCTAATTATACTGATTTATGATTATATGCAATTAGAATCAAATTATATATTCTTTTGTTTTAACTTAGTCTTTACCTTTTATATTCGTCTCCTTCATCTGTAAAAAGATGACCATTGTAATGTTTTATATATACATCAGAATACATCAGAATACCATATTGAAAAACCCTTCACTACATCAAAACTCCGAAGTTATGGCGAGGGTAATTATTTTGTATTTTAACACGCACCCGCAAACTGAAGGCTCATTTTTGAGCAAAAACCTGAGTTTTACGCAGCGGTATAATTTTTTTTAAAACCTGCAATTAAATGCGCGCCCGGCAGGAATTGAACCTGGGTTGCTATGATACCATGATGAAACTACAACTGAGATGACGTATTTAAAAATGTTACAATGACCATTCTTTTATATTTGCTTCCTTTATTTATAAAAGGATGGTCATTGTAACGTTTTAAATATATCATCTCAATTAGTAAAATATTCTAATATTTTCATTTTTAATTCAAAATTTTATTGAACAAACTAAAAACTGACCAATGGACGCATCCATTACCATCTCTAGCTTAGGGATGGTAATGGATGTGTCCACGGGTCAAATTTTAGTCCTTCCTATATAAAATTTTGAATTAGAAAAATAAATTTTTCATTTTTAATTCAAAATTTTGTATAGGACGGGCTAAAATTTGGCCCGTGTGCGCGTCCATTACCATCTCTACTCTAGCTACAACCTAGTGGCTAGAGCTGTCAGCTGAAGGCCAGAATGAGATCTCTGGCCCTGAAATTTCTTACGCAGTGGAGTTTGCCACTGGACATCCCTTTGGCATAGCTAATTGAAACTACACGTACTTCCTTGCAAGGTTCCATCCACATCATCATACATCCTCCCTTTTTACCCATTTCTTTCTTTTTGGACTAATTATCGAAACTATCTCTATACTATTGGGAATGTATCACTATCGCCTTATAAAAAAAAAAAAAAAAAATCACTGAGAGACTGCCAGATAGGCTAGAATGAATCCAGACATTTGAATCAGGATGGGATAAGTTATTCGGTGGTCGAGCTATCCGGACAGCTCATCAACAGTGTAGAAGTCGAAGCGCCCCTACTGGGTGCGTAGCAATGCTCCGACCAATAAATTATTTATTTATAATAACAATATGATCAATTCGATGATGAAATTATAATTTTATAAGCCGATCAAAACGCCATCAAAACGTAATTTGATTAAGATCCAGATTATGCCCGCTGATTGAAAAAAAAATGGTATTTACAAGGAGAGTTAGAAAAAAAAAAAAAAACAAAAACAAAATCGAAGGGCTAATAACGGATTTTATTCTTAAACCTTTACAATTAAGACTTAAAAATTTAGGGGGGTAAACTCATAAAATTTGCATATATTAAGTTAAAAAATTTAAGAAGGTGGTTGTCCATCATTTAGTTTCAGAATGGTTTTCAAATCATTCGGGAATTAGTTTTTGTATTATTTTAACATTATTCAGAGACTAATCATTGACCAGGAGGAAGGACGAAAAACATGCCGAAAAAAGCAATAACAAATTTGTAATTTCGAGGTGGTGCTCAATGATGTGCTTATTTAGAATTTAGTCTCTGCTAAAAAATTCTGAATCGAGTATTAGTGGTACACCTCAATACCATTAGAATAGTTGTTACCATTAACTCTTCTTTTTTATTCACTCTTTTTTTATAATGTGCTTGCGAGATCCAACTCTTTGCATGACCATGGGTTGGACCTATTTTGCCGCGGCTTTGGTTTGACCTAGGCCCGGGCTTGACTAGTTTTGAGGGACTTGACTGGGGCTGAGCTCAAGGGAGAGAGCGAAGGAAAAAGAAAAATATGGAACAGAGACTTTAAGATTTTGATCTTTGGAAAAAAAAAAAATTGATTAGGTTTGAATTCAATTGGCAAGAGATGTGAATTGGAGAATATTCTCAAGTGATTTTGAAAGATTTATTTAGAATTTAATTGAAAGAAGAGCGGAAATTCTATTTACGCACGGCAATTTACTTTGGGCACCTAGATTACTCTTTACACCAAATTTCATTTTGAAATATCATCAACTTACTTTCTACGTCCAAAATTTATTCCAATTTTAACCCTCACTCCCTCTATCTCTCTGCGCCCAAAAGTGCCAAAATCTATCCGTTTTTGTTTGAGTCGAATATTAATTAGCGAGTTAAAAATAAATTGGTCGGATATTAATACCCAACCAAAGAATGATCTGGTCGGGTATTAAAATCCGACCAGCAACCGAGGTCTTCTCCACAAAAGAAACATAAATAACAATAAATTTCAAACAAATATGCATAAAAACCTAAGAATAATTTTGAATCGTATTTTAGATTTGTTTTTCGACACCAATTGCATATTGGAGTTTTCCATTTGTATAAAAAATTCAAACTCCAAACTCTAATTTCACTTGTCATAGTAAATTCGAAGAATTTAAAATTCTTACTAACCTTTTTAGGAAAGCGAATATAAAAATTTTAAGGGGCTAATAAATTAAATCGATGAGTTTGTAGGATATGTTTTTTTTATTTAATACCACAAAAAAAATATTTTTTTAGGGTTTTAGAGAAAAATAGAGGAGGAAGATGCTAGAGTTATAGTTCCAAATTTAAAAAAGTCTTAATTTGAAATTTAAAAGGATAATTTAGTCAAAAAAATAGCAAACTTGTAATTATTTACAAGTTTAAAAACCGCGAGTGAAAAGTAAATTTTCGTGTGTAAATAAAATTTCCCAAGAAGAGGGTGGGTAAGAGATTCAATTTTTTTTTACCAATTTTGTAATTATCAGATGAATATTAGTTAAATAAGGTTAGATTTTATTAGAAACTTGTAGATGAGAGACAGAAGGGGAGCCTTAGCGCAACGGTAAAAATTGTCGCTATGTGATCTAGAGGTCACGGGTTCGTTTCGTGGAAACAGTACCCTAAATCTACATAATCACTCTTTCCTATGTAATTTCTGATAATCAAAATAAACGCATATTTAAGATTTAATTAACAAAAAATTGATTTAAATCAGGTTATTAATCATCCAGACGTTACATACTCTGTCTTCTATTTGTTTATATTATTAGGTTATCTGATGTAAAAGTCATAACATTGTATTTCAATAAGTGTAATCTATTGTGAGTGTATTTCATTACATTATTACTTTATATCTTATTAATAGGACGAAACTTCTTATTTTAGGTCACCTTTAGAAAAGTCTACTTCTCCTCTAGATTACTTTTGCATCACGTTTTTTTTTTAGAGAGAGTGCATTCGATCTTATTTTATTTATTTATTTTTTCGGTCAATATACAAATTATTTGATGCTTTTCAAAATAAACTCGTCAAACATGACCCACAAGCCATCAATTTATTAATTTTTCGTAGTACTGCATAGTTCAAATGTTTAGTTCAACAAATGGATCCGGGTCCAACCAACCAATTCCATTAGCAGCTCCAGTCCAACAAATTAAAAAAATAAAAAATATATATATTTTTGCTCGTAGACAAGCAAGAAACAAGTTGAATCCATTTTGTCCACACACTCCTCACAAAATTGCCCATTTAAACACACATCCTGCGCGAACAAGATGACAACCAAATTAAATGCATATTTATTAGAATTTTATGTGGAGTCGAATACGGACCTAAATTATGTTGAGAGTCAATGAAATGAATTTTATTAATTAGAAGTGAGCATCGGTCGATTTATGTCAATTTTGGCAAAACCAAACTGAACCGAATATGAACGGGAACCGAAACCCAACCGAACTAATTTTGTTCGGTTCAATTTGGTTAGAAACCGAATTTTGAATAAAACTTGTTGAAAATTTTAATTGTAATCCTTTTAATTAGTAACTAGTAAGTATATATCTATGTGATATCCCATTGATATTGAATTTATTATCTATAATATTGTTTCCATCGAAAAACGCTATTCCTTTTATTGCCACGGATTAATAAAAATTATAATAAAAATATCCAAATTACAATGATAAAGAAAACAAAAGAAACAAACGAGAGAGACTTATAAATCACGTATCTCTCTTTTATAGAAGTTCGTGGATTTTAAAGTGGTTATGAAGCATCACCCCTGTGCTCTGTTGACATCTAACACCCAAGATCAGTCTTGAACGTGGAGAATAGCATCTGAACGGCGACCTCTTATTGTTGGACGGCGGCTCTTTGCAAAAATAATCTAATCTCAAATATCTCTCCTCCAAAAAAATTCCCAAAAATCCCCTCTTGGTTTATATTTATAGATTTCGCGGTTTCTTTTGAGACAAGGATGGAATCCCCATCAAATCCATCTCTGAATTCGTATTTAGATGCGAAAATCTTTAATTCCAAGTGATTGGATATGATTAGAATCAAAATCCGGGTTAAAATTTAGAAAGAAACCTAATTTAGAAATTGTAATAGCCCCGTGTGCGCGAAGCTGTCATCCCGGCGCGAGGCTATAGCCTCGTGTAGGGCTTCTTGCCCCGCGCGGGGCAGTGTAGCCCCGCGTGCGCGAGGCTGTCATCTCGGCACGAGGAGCCCCGCACGGGGCTATTAGCCCAGTGTGGGGCAGTGTAGCCTCGTGTGCGCAAGGCTAATTTTGTCCCATGTGGCTTGTTTTCTCACTTTGCAATTTTTTCCGCCTATAAAACTCTCTCCAAAGTTTTTAAAATCTTATTTATTGATATTGAACTAGTTTTGAAATATTTTGGACTTCAAATTTTTAAATTTTGTCACTCCAACTTTTTTAGAATTTCATTATGCGAGGTTAATAGCCTCGCTCAAAATAGCCTCGCGGAAGAATAGTAACTGTCTTGCAAAATTTTAGCCCATTTTGGCACCCTCTCCTGTATTAAACGACGAGGTTTCTCCCAGCATCGCGACATCTTCTTCTGCGACTTCTTTTCCAACACTAGTTCTAGTCTCAACCCAAGTCATTTCTGATGACTATCCAATTGCAGAGTTTTTCCAGTACAGCATCATGGAATTCTTGCACTTGTTACGGCAGTGCGTGTCCATGTTCTTGGATGAAGATCGTTCCATAGATCTTGGGCGCCCGATGTTGTTGAATTATCAACATTGAGAACGTCGGTTGATCAGAATGAGTTGCTCTTTATCGGGCCCGTCCGACTGCTTTAGATGAGTAGGTTCGGTCATTGGAGACTCTTCGACGAGTTGACGTCACTGCCATAACAGAAATTGAAGTTGCTCGTCGCAGCACAGAATTGACAACAAGAAGAGCGCCG